>MU184850.1:34857-75104 GCA_016904865.1 Pissodes strobi | reverse complement strand
TTCTCGTTAGTGCTGACACTGACATAATGGTGTTAGCTTTGTTTCACGTAGCTACTCTTCATCAACTTGGTGTTCAGGAGCTTTGGGTACGCACTGGAGTTAGCGATTCCACGCGACTTTTACCTGTTCATGAATTTCACCAAAAAATGGGAACTTATGCTCTTTGCTTACAGCCATCCACGCACTATCTGGGTCAGATTACACGAGTAAGTTTGGCACCAAAAAAGCAGCCCTTCATAGTGCATCCACAGCATATCTGGAACAATTTGGCGTATCATCTGATTGGACTGACATAGAACAAAGCTTTATATCTGCAGAAACATACTTTGTGCGGTTATTACGAAAAAGGCCAACTTCTAAATCTTTAGATGAACTTAGATTGTGGATGTATCATCATGCAAAAAATATAGACATTGAAGATTTGCCGCCTATCAGCAGAAGTGGCAGGGGCCATTTGCTAAGATTCTTTTTGTACACATATATTCAGCAACACTGTATTGATGATGTGTTTGTTGCCTTAGACCCATGTCATTTTGGTTTTGCCTTAATAGAGAATGAATTGGTGCCAGAAAAGAACTTACAGAAATACCCGACTGATTTTGTTGAAACATGTAATTGTTTAAAATGTGCGAAATCATCCTGTATTTGTAGAAAAAATTAAGTGACCTATTGCTCCTTTTGCAAGTGTGGTAGTGAGGAGTTAGGTTCAACCTATACCAATCCTTTTTAGATAATCTAAACATGTTTTTAATGTTTATTTATATATTTATTTGTTCTGGTTCTGGGGGAGGGGGTGGTAAGAGGGATAAAGGTGGGTAATTACCCCTCCCCCGTAGTAGTGATAAAAAAATGAACATTTCATAGGAATCGATGATGTATTAACATAAATATGAGCAACTTTGTGATGGCACCACCGCCATCTTTTATGACGCTCTATTTGGAAAATGTATCAGGTGGCGAATTTCCACCCAAGCTCAAAAAACTACCTACTAAACATTCCCGAAAAAAATTTCCCCCTACGCAAACTTTCCTACAGGATTGCCGTCAGGTGCTGGATTAATACAAATTAATATTAGGCACAAGTTAAATAGATTATGAGGTAATAACACTATAATACAATACAGTAATTTATCAGGCAACAACAGTCTGACCTTCATCCTTCGCGCCTAAATATTCTTGATATTGGTAAATGGAAACCATAATTCGCCCTGTGAAAAGGCACGTGAAAAGGGGGCTGGGATCGTGTATTTCTTGTTGGCACCCTGTCAAGAAGATAGATAGATACATGGGCAGTCCAAATTGTAGTTCAACAATTCATAGAGTACACTAAGATCTTTTTTGGCTGTTCGTTCCTTCAAAGTATCGATTCTAAACGTCCTCGAGTACGGAGTACGTTAAGTTGGGGTCAAAGTTACATATCTGAGAAATTTATATTGGGCTTGTACCAACCTGTGCTTATAATAGTGGAGGGGGGGTGTTATGTTCTAAATGGGAATGAAGTTGAATGAACAAGGCTGATGTAAAGCAACCTAACCGAATGAAAATTTGCAAAGTCAGAACAGACCTGCTTCAGGAAACCTAGGAGCTTAAGAACCTTAAGCGAAATCGTAGTTATATTTGCTGGGTTCGGGTATTAAAATGGAATTGGAGTGATGTACGAGTGGACTTTCGGGCACGTGATTTTGGAGCGTATGGAGTCAAAATGTATAGTCGAACGATTCGGAGTTGTTGAACCTGGAAACAACAGATTACTGACGGATTCAAGACAGCTGTTTTCTGTTTTCAATTTTAATTTTTAGGAAAAGTGTTTTCTTTTTTAAGAAAATTCGGACACAATGTTTGCTCAATTACAAATTTTATTAATGTTTTGTTACATAGTACCTGTGACCCATCAAATATAACTGGGTTACCTGCCTCATCTACAACAGGACAATGCGGATATTTACTTATTTCCATATTTTTGTAATCTTGAACTACACTAGGCCACAAAATTTGTGCATATGACCCAAACAAAATTAAGATTCTCAAGAAACAAGACACAAAATGAAAATCGAAAATGACACTTCTCGCTCGATTCTCAAGCTACGCAGGCCCACTCCAATATCTTTCTTCTGCGAGGTGGAACTTTTGGAGTAAACTCTTTTTACCCCACTACGTAATAGTCGAACGCATAAAGAGCTACTCCATTTGCACGAAAAGCTTTACCCGAACGGCTGGAGTACTTTTACGTATGCATAGAGTGAATGGCGTGAGCATCCCGAACGCGCCTAATGTTAGTAAAATTCAAAAATTCACTAAATAAAGCTCCAAGATCGCGAATTGAATGCACGTGTCTTAACTAGGAATTTGAATGAAATATGGAGACACTATATCGTTCCCAGACTTATTGAATAACATAAGGTTACAATTTTTAATGTTCATTTCCATACCATTCACATCGTACCACAGAATAAATTTATTGAGATCAGCTTGTAGTTTCAAACAGCAATCAGTGAGGGAAGCAGCTATAAAATTTTAAATCGTCCGCAAATAGACAGATGTCGCTATGTTCAAAGCAACTGTCGATATCATTTATATAAAGATTGAATACTAATACTAGGAGTCCCAAATGGGATCTCTTAGGAACATCGATGGTATTTCTATGGCTCTGGACCGAGCTCTGGACTCAGCTGTTAAAACGCACCCCTTGTGCTCTTTCGGTTAATCACCAACCAGGAAAGCATAGCGCCACCAATGCCCAAGCTTGATAATTAGGGTTTTATGATTGGCCTTGTAAATAGAATGGACCTAACTTCCACTCTCGAAGATTCAACTCTGTGGACTTCTTTGGTCAGTGCCTATAAAAACCATCGGCATATTCCTGTGTTATTCATCAAGTTCTTCATTGGAATTGAAATGTTCAAGATTAGGTGATAAGTATCCATCCTCTGCCTCTGGGACCGCTTCCTCCACACACGAAGATACCACTGGCTGGGCATCGGAAGACAGTACAAAATCAAGCTGTGTTTGACGAGCATTACTAACAGTATTTAATTGATAAAGGCTATTAAACGAAGAGATTACAGAAACAGCCTCCCTGGATTCAACTATATTAAATGGTGAGACGCGCACAGGCAGCATGTTAAAAATCACCCAAAAGGTAAACTTCAACATTCCTACTGTTACCCATCAGTACAACCAGCAGTTCAAGTGTCTCATCGGATGGTGCGTCTGCCACGAAACTGTAATCCAACACACTTTGGTTGTGTTTGAAGTAAAAAACAGCTAAATTTTTGATCTGATTTTGTCTTGCTTTGTAAAGCTACCTTTTGATTTATTTACCTAGTGTATTCATAACAAATTTCACCTACCTAAACCCTAAATTGAAGAATACAACAGTAACTGTTTTATAAAATTGTGCTTACTTAAATTCCAGCTTGACTTTCAGACTGTCCCATCCAAAGAACGGCGCCACATATTTAATTTTCCACATGGGAACTTTTCCGTCACAATCGAAGTAGGGCGCACTCCAGTAGCCATGGTCCAGAATAGCCCCTCGGTAGTAATTGGGAAAATGTTCGTATTTGCTCGTCGTCACTCCAGTCTCGTTAAATCGTACTCTGATTTTTAACCAGAACTTTTCCAGACTGTCGAAGTTGGAAGCCCATCTGTGCTTCAGAAATTTGAACCAGGGTTTGTTCAGATAGACTTCTTCCGATTTGTTTAGTCGGGCCAAATCTTCTACGTTGAATTTCCTGGTGTTAAGTTGCGTCTTGTAAGCGTAGGGGGCAAATAGTGTTCGGTTCGTAAATTTGTTTCTTTCCCAATAGGTTCCTGCGGACCAAATTCGGCTATTGCCAAGGACAATTGCTAATGTTTCGCCTATCATTTGATCTTCCGTCAGTGGTTTGTCAGCTACTCGTTTTCCCGAGTATACTTCCTGGTGGTCAGACACTTGCAGGAAAGCGCTTATGAAATTTGCCAGTCGAAGAGCCATTTTAGCCTCATTTTGGAAATATTCTTCGGCGCCGAACATGACACCTAAAATGTAACATATTAAACAGTTATCAGTTAAAAGGAGTGTAGTTGGCATAACGTCTTCTAAATGAAAGATAGATTTAACACGCAGGTCGTTCGGAGTCATTAAGCATCAGTGACATTGAGTAAGGCACATGATGAGCTTATAGTTTTACATAAAAGCAGAAAAACTACTGACCGCAATGTTTTCAGTAATTGCAATAATTATTATAATCGCCATTAGGTATTTTCCTAACATTATGGTGAATATACAACTACTGCCAGATTCAAAGACTGTTTTTACTATTATTCTATTGGCAGCGGTTGTTGATAGCTTCTCAATTGAGAGTTCGTAGATTTACATTAAATTAACATTACCTCCGTGTAATATTAGTTCGTCGGGCTTATATTTCTTGCAGTTGTCCTTGTTCATCCCCAGAATAAAATCTAAAGCTCTGTGTACATTGATATTCGGTTGGTTCAGAGATGCCGGACCATAGATAGGAAATCTGTACTCCGGGTGTCTATCTAGTTCCATTTCTCGAACGAACCATGGCGCTTTTTCCCACTGAACTGGCAATTTTTGAATCCCTGAAAATAAAAATTAATTTTTATGATATTTTTTGCTAATATAAATGTAATCTAAATTAAATTTTTATTTTGATTCAGAATTCTGAGAAGATTCAGTTTTTTCTACTTACAACCTATCTTTTTGCAATCAAATCCATTGTAATGTTGTTCTTCTGTGGCCCGTTCGACTATTTCACCCAAGAACGGTCTTCTGATTTGAAGAGGTAACCGGTACCCTGGTCTGCATCTGCATTGATAACCTCCTCTTCTAAAGCCCCAACCGTGAATTGGTTCACACTAGAAATACAGTACAATTTAAAAATAAATGCTTGAGTTCAACCTTCACCATTCAGGTTAGAGTTATTGATCCACACGAAACCCTTCTCCCACTGGGTGATATTCATGATAATTGAGCTAGAATATTCCAGAGTAAAATGAAGTAGGGATGTTGAATTTTCGATAATTTGAAATGTTGAATGAATTGGACATTGAATTTTATCAAGTAATCTGCTAAATACAGATGAGGTCTTTGTTTATACAGATTCTTTAAATAAAAATGAAGCAGAAGCCAAGTTTTTATTTCAACATGCTGATTCCCATATAAAAACTTGTATAAAGGAGGAAAGAAAAATATTGAGAATATTTAAAACATTTTGAAAATTTTTTTTTTCCTTGTTATGTTTGTCAGTACATGGCTGTCTAATTTTAATATTTAAAAATCTTATCTAAGTCGATTTCAGGTTGTACAGGATAAGTTATGTTGTGTTTCCGATGTTCCTCAATAACAATTATTAGAGATTAGATTAGTTAGAAGGTTGTGTCTGGCTTCAAAAATCCATTTAGAGTTCTTTATCCAACACCGTCTTCTCCACGAAGGTAGTTTTCAGTTCCTTCATATATCTGGAAGTTCTTGGCTTTTTTCTCCCAGCAGCCTAAGGAAACTTAGTCTTAACAAGCCCTCGCGTGTACACGTGTTTCCTCTTCTTCCTGACAGAACCTACACAGCGATTCTGCCAGTCCAATCGTTCTCATGTTTGTTGAGCCAAATATTCAATAAGTGTTTGTTTGAGCCTACAGTACACTGTTAGAAGTCCAACTATTGTTCTAGTTGTATTTTTCTGACTTAGTAGACATTTTGTGAATTTTGGCGATGGTGTTTTGATAAACTCTTTATCCTGTCGCATTTCTGGCAAGCTGTTCCGCCATTCTTGAGATTTCGTTTACATGCTAGCGTTCCGTATAGGTTTTGCTATACTGCCGAAGGGTTCTGGTTCATTCTGGCTCCTCCTTCCAACGGTTTTACCTGTAAACCCTTGCCTTATCAACTCATTCACAAAATGATGTATTACAACTTCCGCTTGTAATATCGTCTCATATTTGCCTAATATACCAGTTTGTGATTCGTCTGTATATACAGCTACGTCTGCATTATAATGAGGTCTTTCCTTTCATGCCTCTCGGTCCAAACTAATCTACCTTTGGGAAGTATGCCATCTGTTGGCATTACCATGATGAGTCCGCTTTCCAACTCTTCACATATCTTGTTGTAGTCTTTGCCGTGCATGCGACTGATCTAGCTTCACCCTGAATAAATATGTGAAGTGGTGGCAGGTTAAGCAAAACCTTTAATGCGGCTGTTGGAGTGGTCCTCATGACCCCAGTGACACTCAGCTCAACAATAATAATGGAGATTCGTTTGATATGGTTTTAAAAATTGCTTCGTAGTTTTTATCGCTTTAAGGTTGGTAGTAATAAAAAATAAAACGATTGTTGAGAAATTATTTTCAAGTTTAGGTCTCCACCAGTTTTCCTTGGACACATTCAAAATCTGTTCTACGGAGTAAAAGAATATCAGAATTGCTAACAAGCCATAGAAAACCTAGAACACTTTCGAACCAATTTTTTGCAGTTATGCCACTTACCTCTGTTGTTTCTTTCTTGCATCTTGCAGTATCAGCAAATTTATTTAGTCCGTCATTACCCCAACCAGGCGGACATTGATTGATGTCTATGCGATCGAAATCCATTTCCACCACTGAAGCTGCTGTGTATCTAAAGAAAAGAAACGTGGCTTTTAATTAAAAAACATCATTTCATTAACTTTTGATATGCTACAAAGTATGTGTGTATCACAGAAACTTAGACACTCACGAAGAAATTAGTTCACTTCTCTCACCTTCCGATTTCAATAACTATTTTTGCAGCATTGCACAGAATCTCACAAGCAAAATAGATCCAAGTGAACATAGTCCTCTACAAAATCTTGAACACATGGGTTCTCCATTCAATGTTTTTAACTTTTCCCCTGTGTCTTTAAATGAACTTAGAGACATCATAAATAACATTAAAAATAAAGCTAGCTGTGATATGTCTAAATCTATCAAAAACGTAATAATCAGTCCTTTAACTTTAATAAATTGCTGTTTTAGTCAGAATGTCTTTCCTGACATACTAAAGAAGGCTCTTGTTGTGCCTGTCTATAAAAATGGTGACAAAAATGAGGCCAAAAATTACAGGCCCATCTCTTTGTTGCCAGTATTATTTAAAATTGTTGAAAAGTACATGGTATTGAGGTTGGTGAAGCTCTTTGGGGGCAACAGGTGCTTTACGGAAAGTCAGTTTGGTTGGAATACTACACTGGGTATGTTAAATCTTGATTCTGATTGCCGATATTCTTGATTCTTTTGATAATCTCCAAAATAATGCTGTTCTTTTCTGCGACTTGCAGAAAATTTGACTGTGTCTCCCATGAGCCCACTATAATTTTAGCACAGATAGTGTTGAACTTATCAATTCCTATCTAAGTAATAGATCCCAGGCTGTCAGGGTGGGTGGGGTGTGTTCTGAGGAAAGGGTTGTGAACATAGGTGTGCCTCAAGGATCTATCCTAGGGCCGATTCTATTCCTAATTTGTGTAAATTATCTTCCTGTAAACAGCGATAAAGAAAAATACACCCTTTTTCCGGATGGCACCACCGTCTCCCGGGCAGTGGGATCAGTTGATCAGAGTTGTACAGCTTGAAGCTATTCAGACAATAGTGAAGGACCGGTTTAACGCAAATAAGCTCCTCATGAATGAAGATAAAACAGAAAAACTAGTTTTCTTCCTTACAGATTCTAGAAACGTTAATGAGAATAGGGAGAGTGTTCGGTTCCTTGGAGTGCACATTGACCCCACTCTGAGAAGGGATGACCGAATTAATCAGGTTTCATCAAAGCTTAGCAGGGCTCTTTTTGCCCTTCGTAACCTTTCCCAAAATGTCTCGGAAAATGTTATGAAAACATCGTACCATGCTATATTTCACTCTGTAATGACATAGGGTATATTGGTTTGGGGTCACTCCCCACTCGTTGCCAGACTTTTTGGATTACAGAGAAGGGCTATCCGAATCATGGCGGGTCTGGGTTTCAGGGAGGATTGCAGATAAGCATTTAGACATTTTAATATACTTACCTTACCATCTCATTACATACTAGAGAATTTGATGCATGTGAAGGACAAGGAGGATAAATTCGGAGTGCATGGTGGGGTCCACGACTATGATACAAGACAAAAAAAACTTACTCATCCCAGCTTATCATAGATTGAAAAGGTGTCAAGATGACCTAGGCTATCTATCTATAAAATTCTTCAATACTCTTCCAAATTCTATAAAGAGCTTGGAACGAGACAAATTTAAGAGTAAAGTTGGTCAGATTTTATGTTTAAATTGTTTTTACTCATTTGATGAGTTCTTTACACATATATTTTGATGTTTTCTATATCTAAACAAACATTTTAGTCTAATTTTATTGTATTATTTTACTGTAGTTTAATTGTACTGTGTCTAAGAGCAAGCTTGTATTGTACTTATAATTTTAACAAATATTTAAGGTTTAAATTGTGCAGATGCTTAGGCTAAGTTTTTTTTTGTTTTATAACTGTGTACTAATTTTATTATTATAGTTTCCTACTATTTTTGACGAGTGTAAATACCTATGTATAATGACTTGAAATGTATTGAGTATTGAGGCTTAATGCATTTTCCGGCATCTGTTTTGGTCAGTTAAAGGTTGAAAGAAAAAAATGACAAATAAAAATCCGAACTAAAAGCTAAATCCCTAGCATCTTTGCCGCTCAAAAAATAATTATTATAATCCACATCTCCATTAGGAAACCAAATCGCTTTTAGGTTTCGCCGTGTATGTTCTTCTGATAATGCAGCTCCTTTTAGGAATATTATGAAACATTTGCAAAAATTGACCCTGTGCCAAAAAATATTTTTTATTCTATGCCGGCTCCTTTATAATGACAATCCTACTTTACATCTTTCGCCCCTATGAATACATTAGAAAGGCACACCGGGTTATTGTGTCAATGCCGCAATATAATTGCTTTTAAATTAGGGTTCAGAGCAATTACCATTTTATGATGAGGGCGGTTATAAAAGAGAGTTTAGAATCTAATTTATCCTAGAGTTGCCTTTTGTTAATCCTTTAATGGTTTTACCAAGTTAATTAGACCCTATTTGACTTAGTTAACTTCTGCCTGTTACATGTTGTTTAAGTTAGTCAATTGGTGGATTTATTTATGGTCTTATGGACGCCAGTATTTACAATATTATTTCATGATTTTCTTCGTTAATTAGATATATCATTATGTTTGCCTTAACCAAATTAGCCACAGCTCTTTCAACTTTAGCCAGTTCTTGGTCTTTTAACAGCCTAGTAATTTTTTGTGTAGATTTTCCATGTTTCGATCTTGGCAGCTTTATAAAACCCAATTTCGTGTCTGCTAGAATGTTGGTGCAGAAGTGCATATAAGTGCTTTACCAAAAACCTTGCCGAAATGGGCTCTGTTGTATTTTTCGGAGGCTTGGAATATTTTGTACATTTATAATTTACTTACGTTGGGTATTCGATATGTCTAAATCCGGTGTGCCGGGGGTATATATCCGCGATGGGCACTACCGCCGCTACCAACCATCTGTTTGATCTTCCGCAATCGAAGTACGGACGGGTCCACTGGACGGGACCCGGATTTTCATCGGCACCTGGGGGACCATGGAAGGTGAATGTCTCGTTTGTGTTGTTTGCATAGCGAATTTCCACCTATAAATTACCGTTTTGATAATTAACAAATTTTTCGTATCCTGGCGGAACATTTCTTTATTCAATATTCATTCATCCCTGAATTATGTTGGCTAATAGCATTGTTAATATTCACTTTATGTGGTATAGTGTTTCTGAACATACTGTAGTGCATTATTTCAGGTCGCCGAAGCTATATCTATTAATAGAACTGCAAAACTTTAATTAACTGCTTATATTAATTAGGATATTACGCGTTTTAAATTTACGCTATATAAACTGCTCGTCAAAAAAAACGACGCACCTAGTTTTTTGGACAATATTTGAAAGCTCGTTATTGGAAAGCTACTCAACCGATTTTAAAAAACTTTGGAAATTCTGAATAGTTGATTCCTCGACTCTTATGACTAATTTTTGGAATAAGATATTTTGCACCCAACATATACTACAGGGTGCTAAAGAAAGAGATGTTTTTTTTACAAAATTTCAAGTTATCCCCATTTATGGGGTAGTTGAGATTGATAGTCGTAATACCTCTCTTTACTTACAGTTAGGTAATACCTCGGGACGTTTTTGAGATTTTGTCGATATCTTGGCTAACTACGATTATATGGCAATTTTTCGAAAATTGTCGTTATTTTCCAGTTTAGTCCCAATAATGAGCAAACTATGGAAGGTATCGACGAATTGTCTACACGGTGTCTTACGGTAGGTCATATGCTACCAGTTTATGTACGTTACGTGATCCACTAACAGAAAGTTCAAATAAGGGATATGTTTTACACAAAATCATTTTTTTTTTGAAAATTCAAAATAAAAATTCAAACCATAGAAAATTATACTTGTAAACTTAAAATGCGACCTTAATACCTAATCTACGGGCCGCTTGTCATTGTCATAGCTGATTAAAAAATGTACTTCTTTAATTTAAGCCACAGTGCAAAGGATGATATTAATATACCTGCCACAGAGAAATAACTTGTAGATGGTAATGTTTGTCTGCACAAGGCTAGAGTTGTCCACGAAGTTTTAAGAAAAATCTATACAACATTTATAATGGAACACCCTGTACAGGGTATTCTATGCTGCCACGAATATTATTAAAATGGTCCGTAGAATAAATATTAAGAATTGAAATGATAGGTGGGTACTTAAATAGGATCCTCCTTTAAAAAAATTATTATTTTTTTACCATTTTACTTTTTCAATCACACCGTATATTCGAAGGTAATTTCGAGTGTAATCTGAACGGTTGTAAGAGACAAAAACTCGTTTGTATATTTATGGTAACGTTGTACGAAGAAATATCCTAATTTTACCATATTTTGACAACTGACTGATTTATCACCAAAAATCTAAAACCGTTTCGAGAAAATACCCCATTCTTAATAATCCATGGTATTAAGGTCGCATTTTAAGTTTACAAGTATAATTTTCTTTGGTTTGAATTTTTATTTTGGATTTTCAAAAAGAAAATTGATTTTGTGTTAAACATATCCCTTATTTGAACTTTCTGGTTTAATGGATCACGTAACGTACATAAACTGGTAGCATATGACCTACCGTAAGACGCCGTGTTCACAATTCGTCGATACCTTCCGTAGTTTGCTAATTATTGGGACTATACTGGAAAATAACGACAATTTTCGAAAAAATGCCATATAATCGTAGTTAGCCAAGATATCTACAAAATCTCAAAAACGTCCCGAGGTATTACCTAACTGTAAGTAAAGAGAGGGATTACGACTATCAATCTCAACTACCCCATAAATGGGGATAACTTGAAATTTTGTGAAAAAAAAAAACCTCTTTCTTTAACACCCTGTAGTATATGTTAGGTGCAAAATATCCTATTCCAAAAATTAGACATAAGAGTCAAAGAATGAACTATTCAGAATTTTCAAAGTTTTTTAAGATCGGTTAAGCAGGTTTCCAATAACAAGCTTTCAAATATTGTCCAAAAAACTAGGTGCGTCGTTTTTTTTGACGAGCAGTTTAGTTCGCAATTTTCATTGTATTTGTGAATGTACATAAATGTATAGTTTACCACTATTTATGTCGCTATATGAGGGTGCATCTCGAAAGTTTCGACTTGGAGATGTTGGGACTACAGAAAAATGCAACAGAAAGAGGCCTAATGTATACTCGAGGCATTCATGAAGTGTTATCAGATGGGTTGGATTGGCGCAGTAAATTCTTTGCCGTTATGCTTAATCCACTTATATTTTTTTGTAATTATTAAAATATTAATAGTACGTATGTGTTAGGCTGATTAGCGTGGGTTAGTGCTGGTGCACTTTGGTTAATATACTCATAGACATCACGCTATATAACAAAATTCAGCAATCAACCGAACGTCCAGGGGTTTGAACCCAACCACTCCTTAATGTTGTAAGTTCACAAGAAGATCCGGTCAAAAACGCCATAGTACAGAGCAATATTCTATGACTGACTTAATGAGGGAGATATAAGTACAGTATTTTAAGGGTATTAACAAAAAAATATTTACCTACATAATCAACGCACAAAGCCATGCGCTTTTAAGGTCGTTGAAAGAATGTTTTGCAAATGACGAGAATTGACAGTTTCATGTTAAACTCTACGCCCATGTCACAAACACTGTTTGTACTGTAAATAGGGATGTTTTTAACTTGTAGGAAATTTTCAAGCCACCTCGTAAAATATGACAGGTGATTCTGCACGAAATGGTCGTCCTCAGATACCTAACAGATCGAAAGATCTTTTGTTGGCAAAGGATAGTAAATTGTTATTAGTATTCTAGTTGTCAATATCACACACAAACACTAAAAAAAAAGGGAAAACTGCAGTGGGAGTTTTAGAGCATCATTGTGGAAATCTGTAATTTACAAGTGATAACAGAGCTAATTTTGAATATCCAAACTCGCTAAATGCTGGACATCTGGGACTCCAATCGCCGCATAAAGAAAGTAAGCCGGTTGCAGCCAAAGATGAAAACCCGTATGATGCACCCAGCAAGGAAAAAGATGGTTGGAATTTAGTTGAAAGGAAAAAAGAAGACGAATCCACGATGTAAGTGTGAGAACTGCCCCTATCACAGGGAACAAAGAAAATGTACAGGAGCTGCAAGCAGCAAATCTAAAAAACTACTCCTGGCTCTTTGTATCTGATCTGGTAACCACTACCGAACCTGATCAAATTGAAACCTATGTTAAAAAATTTGGTATTCATGAGTGTGTATGTATAAAGCTGAAAACTAAGCAGTTCTTTCAAAATGGGAATTCTGATACAATGTAGGGCAACTGCCATGGACCCTGCATTGTGGCCAACAGGTGTAAACATTAACAAGTTTTTAAACTTGAGGAAGTTAAAGTCTCAGCCGAGACAAAATCCAGGAAAGCAACATCCCAGGAGCAGCAAATAAATAAGGTACACCTTCTTCACTACAATGTGCGATCTATAAGAAATAAAATGCGTAAATTAGAAGCAGCTCTTGAGGATGTAGAAATAGACATCTGCTTAACGGAGCATTGACTTGCAAAAGAAGAAATGGATGACTTCAACCTATCCGATTACAAAGTTGCAGGATTCGCACTCCGCGAACTAGGTCATGGTGGATGTACTGTAATATTAGTTAAAGAACACTTTATTTCATTAGGTAGATTTTAATATTTTTAATGTTGAAAGATGTGTGGAGCTTTGTGTCGCCTCAGTAAAAAATATGTTTTTAGTCTGTATTTATAGGACGCCTGGAAGCAGCTTTGGCAGTTTCCTGTCTACAATCGAGGATGTCATAGGTCACATAGGTCAGGACAAACGCATTGTTCTGGCGGGTGACTTCAATGTATTGTTCAATACAGGTCAAAGTGAGTCAGCAGCCCTTGATGACCTACTTGCCACTTATGGTTTTCAACAGATGTTTTTTGAAGCAACACGTGGGAAAGCCTGGATTTATAATGTTTTCGTAAATTTTCATAGCAATTATTTCTTGATAAAAGTAATAAATTGTAATATCTCAGACCACCTAGGCCAAATTCTGAGTTTCGCTATGGAAAATAAATAAGTCTATAGAAAAAAAATACATCAGTCTGATCACGCATCATGGCTTACATACATTTTACTGTTTAATAGAAAACCTATCTTGGGACTTTGTAGGGGATGTCAATACTAATGTTGATGAGAAAGTACAAATAGTAAATATGCTCTTCAGAAAAAGATGGGCAAACCATCAGGTCCGCAAGTTAGTTTGTAGGGATAAAATTTACTGCCTTCACAATCTCAGGGTGCAGGTGACACTGAATGAACTAAGATCAAGTGTGATTTTTTAATTCGTGAGAGGGTTGTTCATTGACCACACCAGGCCTGGAAGATCAACAAGCTCATGATCATCATGAATGACTCAGAATCACCTGGCAAACGATTTGATTTCATTTCATCTTTACTGAAGGTCCAGAATGATCACCTTATTCGCGGATGATGCTACTATACTGTGGCATAGCGACAATGTCAATTTGTTGAATACTACAATTAATGAGGATTTGTCTGTGATGAAACACCGGTGTGATGCATAGTCTTACTTTGAATGTTTCCAAGACCAATGTAATGTCTTTTAGGTGCGAATTAAGTATAGTATACATAGAAAATACCACATTAACTGAACTAAATGTGAATAAATTCTTGGGTTTGCATATTGATAGTAGACTTAAATTTGAAGCTCACATCATTAATTTGAACAGTAAAATTTCTTCAAATTGCTACGGTATTAGGATGCTGTCAAGGTAGTTGAAGTTTCGTGCGGTTAGGAATGCTTACTTTGCGTTGATAGAATCCCATCTAAGGTATGGGCTATGTTTTTGGGGTACTTGCTCAAAGCAACTATTTAACAGTTTATTCTTGTTGCAAAAAAGGGCCTTGAGGTACATATGTAGGGTTGGAACAAGAGATTCGTGCAGGCAATTGTTTATCACACATAGAATTCTGACCCTTCATTATTTGTTTTGGAATCAGTTTGTATGATCCATAAAAAATTTAAACACACCTTAACTTTGAATGATCGACTTTATAATACTCGACAAACTTATAGCGTTAGATTGCCTGTAACGCACAGCAGTCTGGTTAGAACATCGATTGTTTTTGGTAGCAGACAATTATTAATCATTTACCTTTAGCCATAAGACAAATCGTCAATGAAAAAAGATTTAGATGCCAAGTAAAGAGGCTGTTGATCTCGAAAGCTTATTATGAGGTATCCGAGTTTCTGGAGGAACCATTTTAGCGTATTTTTTGAAGAAATTTCTTAATATGACGCTTTTTGTGACATTGCATTTTTTTTTAGTTCTGTTAGTATTAGTGTATTTTTGTTAGTATCTACAATAATTTATAATTATATTTGTTAAATGTTTATTTCAGATTTGTCAATGAGATTTTTTGTTTTTTCTTCTGACAATAAAGCATATTTTGAATTTGAATCATGAGTCTCTGAAATTACATAGCTCGATATTAGGAAAGGAAAAGGTCTTAAGCTTGGTGACTAGTTTGGTTGATTATTATGTATATTTTTGAAAAGTGCTTTATGTGTATGAGTGTAATCTAGATAGTAATGAGTTTTTGAATTTAAATAAATGAATTCTCAAGTTACCTGATACGTGGTTTTGGTATCATGCCTAGTATTGACTTGATCGGGCAACCATATCTTATACCATTCGTTTATTCTGTAGTAATCCGAGGTGTAGTCGGCGCTAGTATTCGGCGTGACAGCTCCCAAATCGTGAACAGTAAATGTGTTTAACGTCGAAATGCGCTCCAGATGTACGGGGTCGTTGAAATCGTCTGCGCGAAACGTTCTGGGCGCGAACCTGTAATAATTATTTCGGTTAGTTTGCAAAATTATCATCATTTGGAAAACGTTACTTGTAAAAACTGTTACTAATGGCAATTTTTCTACGACTAGTAATAATAATGAAAAATAATCCTTTTTTTAAGTTTACTAGTAAATTTTCTACGAACTGTCAAAATTGACAAATTTTAAATCTGTCATGATCATGGCTGTCTTTGATATTGACCAAATTTCACTGTGATGTTGAACTTTGATTGGTTATAATCCAGTTTAGTAATGAAACGTCAGTATCGTAATGAGCTTCATTATGATATAGTAGTAAATGTCTAATAAATCAATTAACACACATATCACATTATTTGTTCTTAACCTGTATACCTTTACGAATACGAAAAAATGGCAATAACATTAAGATAGTATTTCCCGACTCCAAAGTATTCTGCCCAATTTAACCTTCACGAAATAATGATATTTAATACTTTGTATTTTATATTTATGTATATATTTTTTAATCACATTAATGCAAAACTTTACTATTAATGTTTTTTTTTTTGGATAAAATGGTGAATGAATAATCATACTGCAAGATTCCGTCAGAACCTTTTTTCAAAGTAATAAAAATTAAAAGTTATTTTGTAGCAATGACATTTTCTGTTTTTTAAGTGCCTACTTGTATTTCACTAGAATTGGTAATGCAAAAATGTGAACAAACCCTAATATTAGGGTGCCAATGTGAATTATGTAAAAATAGATAGCACATAATATAGTTAGTTCTGTTTAAACGTAGGACTGCGAAACTGACCGTCGATATTTTGTTTACCGATAAGTAATAGCTTTATAATTAAGTAAAATACCATTAGTATGAGTAATATAATACGTGCAATTTGCATTAGAACAATTACAACTAAATACGTACCTCGGAAAAGTCTTATTAAAGAATCCCCTGTAGGAACTGGAATAAGACATGTTGGGCGAAAAATAAATCGCACTGGCGTTAATATGTTTGTTGGTAGACACGTCCGCCACTGTAGACAACAGGTAATACATCATCCCTGGGTCGTACGTGTCATTTATGGCTGGCCTGATGAATCTGCTCTGCAGAATGTATGACCAGAAAAAGGCCCTGTTCAAAGCCATGTTATGCAGGTGCAGCAACTGGGTCCTGTTGGGAAATACGGGATTAATGTTGACATCTTTAATGTCCGGCAGATGGGAGACGGTGCCATTGGGCAGATAAAGGTCCCCTACAGGTTTAATTTCACAATTGTCTTTGGTGGTAGCCTTTATGGCTCTGGACACTTCGTCGAATTCATCGCGAGCTTGCCACTCGTACTGACCGTTTGCGAGGAGCAAAAAGCACAACCCGAAAAAATAAAACAACCACCACATTTTTCTCGGCCACCAAACTAGCGTATAAATGCACCGATTATGTTTTCATCAACACATTTTTTCGAAGACCGACTTTGTGCGTTTGAGGGCGGAATTTGTGGTCCTTCGAGCCCGATTGATTACTTGACGTTGTGAGGTTAAAAATTCGACCCAGCCCACCTAGAGCTCGATGAACGGGCAGGTATGGTCGTTGGAAGTTGTTATTTGTTCCTTCGTTTCTCCGTCCTGGGTCTGTACGGTGTTGCCAGTTCGTCTGGCGGGATTTCTCTGCATTTCACCTGGTAGGAGTCATTTAAATAAGGGCAGTTTGCGGATGATAGATACCACAATCAGAATCAAAATGTGCTTTATTGTTAAGAAAAACATAGTTTCTTACTGAAATGCTAAATAATAACAAATAACAGTTACCTAACCCAAATTGAAATTCTAAAATCAAAGTCTGGAAATTATCAGAAAAGTATTTCTCTATGCTATATAGTATGCCTAATTAAGCAACATTTTCTTAAACTGCGTTTTGAGTAAATTAAAGGTTGAAAATGTTCGAATTGAAAGTGGAAAATTGTACAAAAAAATTTACTATTGTAAAAAAGTTAATTTTGAGTAAGTGCTTAGTTATATTTGTGCAAGGTGAATAATAAGTATTATAGTACATATGCAGGGGTACTAAGGAGGGTTATTATTAAACAAGGTAACATTATAGATAATAATAATAATAATAATAATATTTATTGGTCTGAAAATTTATTTAGTCTACAAATTTATAGATAAGTCATACAATATAAATATAGTCTTACATCACAATTTAAAAAAGTTCCCCAATTAAAAATACAAAATACACCTAAGACATTTTAAAATAAAGGTTAACGATACAATCTGTTCTACACTGAACACAATATCTAAAACAACATAATAAAGTAAGACAATGAAATGGAGTCAAAGCGGTCAAAAAAAGTCAAGTTAAGTGGACAACTCGAGCTTGTATTATTTAATTCAACTATCTTATTCATTTATGGCCCTATAGTATTCCTCAAAACTATATATGCACGCTGTGGATAGAATATCGCTTAGTTTTCTCTTGAGTTTGAGAGTCGTCTTTTAAGGACTGAGGAAGAGCGTTATAAAGCTTCACTGCCTCATCCTCAGTTCGCCTTATTCTAGTTCTTGGGTTTAATTAATTGTTACGATTTCTAGTATTATGGTCATGGATATCAGCAGGTGTTGCAAACATTCCTATATATTTTTTTTAACATGAAATACTTTTGTGGGTATAACTATTGCATATATAGTCATTACATTGAATGACTTAAAATGTGGCCGACAAGAGTCGTCACTTCTAATTTTTGCAATACTCCTAATAGCAGATATTTGTACTCTCAATACTTTTCCTAGATGCACAACAGCTGCTGAGCCCCATGCCAACACCCCATATCTCATGACCGACTCGAACATGGAGTAATAAGTGGTAAGGGCAGCCTCCTCATTTACCATGTCCCTGACTCTCCTTATTGCATATATGGCTCTGTTTAGCCTGTCACCTGTCACACAAGTCACTAACATGATCCTGCCACAACATACCGGCGTCAAGCGTAACACCGGGAAACCTTGTGATGGGCTTGTTTGTCTGGGCCCCAGCAGCTCGGGTCTCGAACAGAAGGGAGTGGGTTTTCCCTTCATTTAGTACTAGCTGATTAGCAACAAACCAGGTTTTAGCCTAGTTAAGGATAACATCAAGTACGTGGCATCATCTGCAAACAGAATGCTTACAAGTCTTTGATCATTAAAAGCTCTAGGCAAGTCATTGATATATATGAGAAAGAGAAGCGGACCCAGCACAGACCCCTGTGGCACCCCCCCTTATTGTCTGGAGCTGATCGCTAATTTGACCATTTCCACAACTGACACTCTGATATCTATCCATTAAATAGGATTCAAAAAGTCTGATAACACAAAGTTTATAGAGAAGCTTGGAGAGTAATTAATACAGTAATGAAAAAAGAGGCATAGGAAGACAGTGTTAGAGCGCATTACAGCCAAAGTTAAGAATAAATTAGCTAATCAAACAATAATAAATAGTGTAAATGAATTTCTAAATGCCTGCTCAGAGATAAAGGGGAATGAAGCAACAGATTACCGTTACATAACAACTAACAACCATACATTTAGAGAGCAACAGGTCAGGAGGTGCATAGATACTTACATGAACTTAAAAATAAGAAGTCAGTGGGAGAGGACGAAGTAGCGGTCTCTGTTTTACAAAAATACAAAAAGTGAGTGATTTAATTTCAGAACCACTGGCCCATGTTGGAAACCTTTGTTTTTAGACTGGTGTTTCCCCCTTTAAGTTTAAAATGGCTCATGTGAAGGAGGTTTAGAATAAAGGCGAGGTATAACCTCAAAAACTACCGTCCAGGGTCCATCCTTTTGCATGAGAGACTTGTTGAGTTTCTGAATGGGAAAGCTGTGATTGTCGACTGTCAATTTAGCTTCAGAAAATATATTTCAATATTAAAGGCCATCTACTTAGCATTGAAAAAAGTACTTGATTCGCTGAACCACAATCAAAATACTGTTACTGTTTGTTTGAACCTGTCCGAAGCATTTGACAGCGTCGATCACGGTGATCTCATTGAAAAAACTGGAGCGTTATGATGTTATGGGAGTGGCACAAAGCTTATGGCCTATCTGCACAACAGATTGCAACGTGTGGTGGAAAGGAATGAAGTGGGCATAGACGTAAGGTCAGATTTGGAGATGGTCAGAAGACGTGTTACCTCAGGGGTCCTCTTCTGTATATATTGTATACAAACGAACTGCCAAAAGTAGTCAAAGATCAGGTAATAATGTATGCTGATGATACTTCAATTACGATCACCGAAGCTGCAGAGGGTGATATTGAGCGGCATTTTAGAGCGTGCATTGAGGACCTCCAGGAGTGGTTCAGAGTCAACAATCTATTGTGAAACGTGGACAAGACTCGGCACGGGAAAGTAATTCTGCGGTTTACAATGTTGGGACCACAAGCAACTATTTTGGGTATGGTAATAGATCAGAGTTTGAACTGGAATAGTCATATTGAGAAGATGTCTGTGGAAATCTCAAGGTACGGATGCAGTTAGAATTTTAGTAAATGAACTTCAGGTAGAGGAAGCTTTCAATGTGTATCATACACATATAATGTCGAGGGTAAGATATGGCATTATTTTTTGGGGGAATTCAGTGGATGTAGGGAGAGAGCAGATACTGCAAAAGAGGTGCTTGAGAATAATATATGGGATGAATCGGAGGGATAGCTACAGGCCAGTCTTTAGGGATAAAAAACTAATGACAGTTGTAAACAGGTATATCTTGAAGTCAATAAACTTTGCTTGTAAGAATAAATCTTTATTTATTATAAATAATATTAAGACACATACATCTAACACTAGAACAATAAATAATTTTTGGATGGAAAATACAAAATGCACGTATGTACAGGGTGTCCCAAATTCGAGCCTCATCATTGGGATCTCGGAAACTAGAAGAGATACGAGGTCGGTTAAATGGAGGCAAAGTTGTGTAATTCAATGCTGATCAAAATGCCATCTTGAAAGTTTAAAAATTCCGAATACCTACGAAGATTTTTGGAAGAAACCGAATATTCGCGATTTCATTTTAATTTTTTTATGACTCTATTTGAATAGATATAACAAAATAAATTTCACATTCTCATTGCTCCTTTTTCTGTTCTACAAGATGGCGTTATCAGATTTTCAAACCGACGTTTCGTCTTTGGGCTACCATCATCAACTTTGTTTTTTTAAATACGGCCCTGGATTTTTTATTACGGATTTTAAGAGTATCTAAAGTCCCAAAGCCAATAATGTATCGCACTTATTCGAAAAATTCATATTAATGGCATTTTCCATAAGAACTCATGTGTTAGAGAGAGACAGAAAACATATTTTTGGTAAGATTTTACCAGGAAATCATTAAAATGATTTTTTCGAATAAGTGCGATACATCATTGGTTTTGGGACATTTGAAGCTCTTAAAGTCCGTAATAAAAAATCCAGGGCCGTATTTGAAAAAACAAAGTTGATTATGGTAGCTCAAAGACGAAACGTCGGTTTGAAAATCTGATAACACCATCTTGTAGAACAGAAAAAGTAGCAATGAAAATATGAAATTTATTTTGTTATATCTATTCAAATAGAGTCATAAAAAAATAAAAATGAAATCGCGAATATTCGGTTTTTTCTAAATATCTTCGGAAGTATTCGGAGTTTATTAACTTTTAAGGTGGGATTTTGATCAGTATCAAATGTCGCAACTTTGCCTCCATTTAACGGACCTCGTATCTCTTCTAGTTCCCGAGATCCCAATGATGAGGCTCGAATTTGGGACACCCTGTACAAAGGTATGTACACTGTACCATCCTCAAAATATGGAATAAAGTACTTATTGATTTCAGGAGTTTGCAACATATTCTTTCTCTGAAGAAGTTTTTACTGGAAAATCCTTTTTATTGTGTGGGAGGGTATTTCGATTCGATTGTGAGAGTTTGAAACCTGGTTGTAAGTGTATTTATTTTGTAAATTTATATTTATTTTGGATTGTGATTTAAATGATAAGAGTAATGATCTTGATTGTGTGACACGTTCCGACATGTCTAGATGGGGTATAATGCATATCTACTTTGTATGATTATACAGAAACAAATAAATGATTCTAATATGATATTATGTGATATCTATGACGTGCTTTATGTAAGGATCTTCTAGCTTTTGACGCACCTTATATAATATTTGAAAATCATTTTAGTATATGATGTTGCCTATAAATTTAAATTTAAACATTTCGTTTTAACATAATTTAAAATAAAGTAAAAATATATAGAATTTTGGTGTAGTTCTGTTGTCTGATAAATGTAGATTTCGTACTTTGTCATACTAATGGGGTACCAATTGGCAATGGATTTGCTTGTGTGAAATTATCCTGTGTTTCAGATAAAGGTAGCTATTGTTGGCAACATGGCTTGCATTGTGTAACTGACCCGCGGATCCCTTCACGTAGAGGGGGGATTATGATTCAAACGTGGGAGATAAGGCGTGTTGGTAAATAACAAGTGGTTGCTGTGTGAGCTTTCTACTTTTCGATTTAAAATTTAGGTAGGCAACTGCGTATACACGTTTCATCCACTTTCGGTGGTATACCCATATGCAATAAAATGTGTATTGATCTGATAATGGTTTGGTTCAAAAATATATGAGTTTCATACTAAAAAGTTCTGATCACAATTTAGCAGCACAAAAATTAATAATGGTTTAGACGTTCTCGTCTAGTCGAGATCAAAGAATGGTCTTTAATAAATTATGACTATGAAACTCAAAAGTATTTAAGAATAGAATATAATAGAACGAGTTTTCTGAGTAGGTAGGTATGGCTATGGTTAAACAATATTTAAATCATACAGAAGGTAATAAACGCAAAATAAATGGTATCCGTCCTTATCGAAACTATTCCTTAACAAGTACATTTAGCCATTGTTATAAAGACAATGATTTAGCCAACACATTTAGCATAATTATTATTAATCGAACTCGCGTTTAACGCATACATTGTTATATTAAAGATAGATCACTAAACGAATTTATTACATTTTAAAATGTCCTGCTATAGGCAACCAGTATATCAACGTTTTATTTTTATGGCGACAACTTCTTACCGGTGTTGTCCGACTCGTTCTAACTTCAAATAGTCGCTAAACTTAACGTTTGTCAGGGTCCTGCCAAGTCCGACTCGCGAAGCCACGTACGGAGTATTCGTTACTCTCTGCTTCGAGGAAGGTCCCCGGACCCCGGGTAGAAAGTACCGCCGGTTGCGGCCGGTTAGCTGCGCTCTACGTCGTGTCACTTGTCAGGGTGCAGTACCGACAGGGGCGTGGTGTTTGTCACAGCACAGTGATGTTCGGAGTTCCGTTCCGTCCAGGAGCGGAATTACAAAACGGGGCCCACTCCGGCAGGACTCTTTTTTTTATTATTTATGTCAACAAAAAAAAAATTAGACCAGTCGCGCTTTCTTGCCACTGGAATTGTCATATCTCTTTGTGTTGTGTGTTGATAGAAGCTTGTCGATTTTAGTTGTAAATGCTTACTTGTTATTAAACTATCTGTGATGTCATAAACAGATATAGAGGGTATCATAAAAATTTGAAAAATGTTAGGAGTTCGGGCTAGTTTTTTGTTTAGGTTCTAGCTAGTTATTCACTTTTTTGCTGTCAATACCAATCTGATCCGTTTTCCTTCATATTGTTTGTTGTATGTCTTTACAATTGTTTTTTTTTAATCTTGTTTTGAAATTATTATTCTGCATTATTTTGAGCAACGCGAACTTTCCAAGGGAACGTTTTAAACTCATTTAGGTAAATATTTCCAGAATTTTAGAACTGCCTGAACACGTTGTTAGTTGGTAAAATTTAGATATCCATACAGATCATTTTTATGGAGACGAAGAAAAAACCTTGAATACGAAAATTATAGGGTTTTTCATCAACCTCTAGCACCTACTGCTAGACCAAATACATGATCATCGCAAAACTGTCAAAACATCATTTGTATGGACATTTTTTTTGAATTTTTGTATATTTTAATTAAACTCGGACCCCAAACAGCTAATTTACAAAGCATATTTTATAAAAACTAAAATTACTCAAAACTTATGAAGACCGTAGGATATAAGGAATTTAACGTTAAACTGTAAATATAAATATAACGCCGTACCGGAACGGTATGAAAAATCAAATAAATTAAAAAGATAAAATAAAATAATTATGAATTTATGCAGCGCTAAAATAATAAAGCTTTATTAAGAAATAAGAGATTTATTTCCCAAATAACAGAAATATATCTCGAATTATGGAAGTAGTAAAGAAAATAAAATTTATAATATGAATATTAAATTAATTAAAAAATTGTGTTGTTATGGAATAGGTTTCTATTTAATAAGAAAATAAGACAACTTTTAATATAAGAAAGAGTCATTATAAATTAGTAAATCAAATTAAATTATGAGGTTTTAATATATAAAATTTTGCGATTCATTGAAAAATGCAATTAAATTTTATAGTTATATAAAAAGTTATAGAAAAATATAGAATACAAAATAGGAGTTGTAATTTAATTAGATAATATAAAGCTTCAAAACTAATTAAATAATTCATCTATATTATAAAAGTTATTTAAAAATACTTGCTAGAGTTATTAAATATGCTAAATACAATTTTGAGCAAAAATAGATTGATAAATGTGGTAGAGACACTAAAAAATTATGGAAGTACATAAATAATAAGCTAAATAGAAAAAAAATGCAAAAATATAAAGATGGACAAAATAATGAACAATGACACAATTGTAACTAACCCAAAATATATTGCTGATTCTCTCTGGCAATGTTGGAAAGAAATTAGGTAGTCAAATCAATAAACCAAAGAATGAAAAATTAAAATTATTGCCAAGCTTTAATGAGCATACTTTATTTTTAGAGCCAACTTCCCCGGTGGAATTATTGATAATTATTAAGCAAATGAAAAATAAAGCAGGAGGAATTGATGGAATAAAGGTGCTCGTATTAAAAAATATTGCTAGATACGTTGTTGACCCGTTGGCGCATATTTTTAATTTGTGTATTTTGAGATCTTTTTGGCCTTAAAGCTCTGAAAATTGCTGAAATAGTGCCAGTATTCAAGTCTGGAGACAATGAACTTCCAACCAATTATAGACCAATTTCTTTAATATCGAACATTGCAAAAATATTTGAAAAAATAATACATATCAGGCTATATAAATTTCTGGATAAATACAATTTGATGTCAAATAAACAGTTTGGATTTAGAAAGAATATTCATTATAAATTGCATCTTTAGTACCAATATTCAATATTGGTACTAAAGATGCAATTTATAATATAACTAGTAGTGATGGGCTTATTCGAATGAAAAATAACCTGTTACCAGTTATTAAAATAACCTGTATTATTCGGTTTTCATTCCACAAGTATTCGAATGAAAAATAACCTGAATCTGATACGTACGAATTCAAATACGAACACGAAGGAGCAAACTTCGCTGTCGCGTCGCGTCGATCCGTCGAATGATCAACGAGCAAGGAGCGGTTTTAATTTAGTTATGAGTTATGAAGCAAGTTTCGATGTTTTAGCTCGAATAAAAAATGAATTTTAAAATTTCAAATGTACCGGCAGGATGGGGAATTGTGGAATGTGGAAGGGAAGTCGAACTTGGGGGGTTGAAAACTAGCGAATGTTAAGTTAAGATTACATAATTTACTTTTATTGCGTACCTAACATACAAAAAATATCCAATTTTCGGCGCCTTAACGCCTAAAAGTGCAAATACAACAATTTGTTGACATCTTCAAAGAATCAAAATAAAAGGCGGTCGCTTTTGATCCGGCCGGCCGATATTTTTTGTTGCGATTAGCAAGCCCTACATATTTCTTAATTCTTTCATACACTTCTTCGTAATGAATACGGCCTGCTTTCCAATACATAACACCAATTATCACCTAATGTTTGTTTAGTTTTTAGGTTTTATATTGGAATTTAGAATGTAGGAACATACATAAGTCGTAATATAACTATAACAATATAATATGTACTATTAATTATTAATATTATATAGTACTATAAATACATCGCCAGAGAGAAATACATTTTTGCAAAGTAGATTTTTAATAATTATGTTCATTACATGTAATCAACACATCCAAGAATCATATTTTGGAGTTTAAGTATTTTTGATTGAAAAACGTAAAATGCTGTTTATTATATTTTGTTCAATAATAATATTGCGTAATCAAATACATATTTACTCGTATTCTATTGTTATTTACTTATTTATTAAGCCATGCTTAATAAGACAATAGGGAACTTGCACATTTTTTTTAAATTTCAATAATCTGTTCTATTACGCTAAAAAAGAAGGTGTGCCAAATCTGAAGTGTTAAATATTCCCCTTTTTTTTTCTATACATTTTTAAAGTTGCCGTTAAATCCGCGCCAATTTAAACACGATTTGACGTCATAGAGCATAACGATCGGCGCGGCGGATCGGCCGATCATCTACCTGCCATTTCTATTGCGACTCGCAGAGAGAGACAGCAGGTTATGCTTTAAGTTTTTAGGTTTAGTGGGTTGTAATATTTTTTTGTTTTGTCTGTGACAGTGTTTTTGGTTTGTATTTTGTGATTTGAACTAAAATGGAGAAAAAGACAGCTCATAAGGCGTGTATTGTACCAATGTGCACAAATACGACATTTAAACATTCACATTAAAGGTACAGATTTCTCTGCAATATATTCTTCATTTTACAATGTTAGATGGTAGCTGTATCAATACTTTATCAGGAACAAACTCAACGCAAACGTGCTTTATTTGCGGTTCGTCTTCCAAGCAGATGAACACAGATAAAGTTTTCGAAAGGGTGACAAACATTGAAAATCTTAACTTTGGCCTATCTTCCCTTCATTTATGGATCCGTTGTTTTGAATGTTTGTTATATATTGCCAATAAAGTGTTGGCAAGTTAAGGACCCTGGAAAGAAAAAACTTGTTGAAAACCAAAAACGAAAACTTCAGAAGGGTTTTAAAGTTCAAATGGGATTAATTATTGACAAACCAAAACCAGGCTATGGATCCACGAATTATGGGAATATGGCTAGAAGGTTTTTTCAAAACCCAGAGTTAAGTTCCTCGATAACCGGCATTGACAAAGAACTTATTATAAATTTTCAAAAATTTTAACTACGACTTTTTTGCCGTTTTGTGTTATACTGAATCCAGAAATATGAAAAGTTTCATAGCGTACAAGCCAGCATACATTTTTTATAAACACCTAAACTCAGATTTTTTTGTGTGTCAGATATAGCTTAGTGTATTAGCTACTCAACGGTTATTATTTAGTTTAAATCCGTTGAGTACAACAAGAGTAATGATTTTTGTCCATTTATCCCATTCACTCAAAGAACTGTGCGGCGCGCCGACAAACTGATTATGCTCTTCTACGTCACGACCAGTGAACGCGCGTTTCCGAGCGCCTGGAATAATTCGAATTTCTTGACATTTTTATTTTAAGATTTTGGCCACAATGAATTTAATTAATAGATTCTTTCTTTACTAAACTTTTTTATAGGATGTCCACTTATGGTTTTTAGCATTTATTTCGGTTTTTATTTGTTTGTGCAAGTTCCCTATTACTGCAGTTACGAGTTACGAATAAGATGCCGATGACGCTGAACCTCCTTCCTAACCGGCTGCGATCGCTAACCTGAATTTATTCGAATGATTATTCAAATAATCATTCGGTTATTAATATTATTTGAATACAAATAATTCGGTTGTGCCCATCACTAATAACTAGTAACATATCAAATGGGATAAATTATAATAAAAAAGTCTTAGGAACATTTTTAGACTTCGCTAAGGGTTTCGATACGGTCAATCATAGAATATTGTTAATAAAATTAGAAAGATATGGTGTTAGAGGTACTTCCAAAGAATTATTTGAAAGTTACTTAAAGAACAAATTTCAGAAAGTAAAAGTGAATGAAGTTTATAGTGATTTAATAAAAGTGAATACTGGTGTGCCTCAAGGAACTATAATCGGCCCACTCTTGTTCATAATTTATATAAATGATTTACTAGATCAGTTACCAGACAACAACATATCTTCTTATGCCGACGATACAGTTATAATATGCACAGACTCATCATGGGAAAAAGTAAGAGAGAACACGAATAAATATCTAAATATTGTAAATACATGGCTTGGCCTAAATGAATTATCGTAAAATGTTAAGAAAACTGTATTTATTACGTTTGGTTCTTACATAGATAGCGTCCCAAGCATTATAAACATTCACATTGATGATAAGCCAATACAGAGAGTTGAAAATTGTAAAAACTTGGCTTTATTAATAGATAGTAGATTAAAGTGGAAGGCACATATTGAAAATGTAATTAAAAAATTAAAATACTTAATCTATCTATTTTATAAGGTGTCACACTTCATGAATGCATTTTCGCTGATGACAGTGTATTACGCTTTTTCCATAGCATTGCAATGTATGGTGTAGTTGCATGGGAAGGAGCGTATGATAATGCCTTATTGGGTTTGCAAAGAGTACAAAATAGACCAATAAAAATAATTTGTAAAAAAGATGCTAACATAAGACTACCTCTTTTTATTAGACAAACTTTCCTATTAGAATCAATTCTCCATAATTACACTGAACTATCAACAAATTTCAAATCTAGGAAAACCACAAGAACAAAAATAACTACCAATTATTAAAAATACACTAGCATTGAATAGTAGCAAAATTGTGGCAATAAAATTGTTTAATGTAATAGACACAAATTTGAAAGGACTGAGAAAAGATAAATACTATATTAAGAGAAAATTAAAAACGTGGATAAGTAACAATACACAAAAATTGATAAGCTTGCAACTAATAGTAATGAATGATTTAATAAATAAAAGGATCTCAGCTACGCCTTGCCTATAATACTATCTTTTTGTTATCCTAAATTATAGTGCAACTATTAAGCTTCTTTGATAAAATATTTAGTTAGTTCTTAGTTTTTAAGCTTAACTAGGTCTGCACACAGGTTTTTTTTTGTTATAAGCCTCTTGTAGTTCTTATGTAGTGAAGCCCCACACATAAAATGTATCCCAATTCACCTGGTCCAAAATAAATAAATAAATAAAAATATCGAAATTGACCTATAATATATAAATTTCCTTCTGGAAGTAAAATAAAATAGATGTAAATTTTAGTATTAGAAGAACTGGTGTTATTACTCCAACAGCCATTTTAAAACATATTAATTTTGGAACGATAATAAAAAACATCATTATATAATTAGAAAAAAATATTGAATTAATGATTGGAAATAAAGCAATAATTAAAAAAATCAGGAGATTATAGAATAATAAAAAAAAAATTTAAAAACATATGCCTAAAAATGTCCTTCTTGTAATAATTGTCTTAAGATACATTTAAAATAAATTAAAATGCGGATATAAACTAAATAATTTTTTTACTCTGAAAAATTATCGATTTTTTAACTTTACTGGTAGTCGCTATGTGCCAGATCCGTTAAGTGACATCTGGTGTGTCAGTAATCGGTGAATCCAGTAGCATTTTTATACATTACCAAGTACGATAAGGGGTCACTTTGGGTCGTTCTAGCTTTTTAAAAGTTGCGAGAATTGAAAAACTGAGACGAAATCGACAGTTCGATAGGAAATTTCTAGGAGAAAAACTCTCTCCTGTTTCAAAGATGTCGAGAAAATGGACTTTTCAGGCTTTCTAGATAAAAAAAATATGTAGGTTTTAATTTTTTTTCCCCAAAAGTATTTTTTTTTTTAGAAAAGCCGATTAGTTGACGAGAATCTACGCCAAAAACTGTATTAAAAGACGTTTTGGAAATGAGGATGCCTTTTATAGAGGGGGAATTAGTTGCATTTAAACTTTTCGCCATTTCGAGTTTTGACAGGATGCGACTTATTATTATTTTATTACTGGAAAACCGAATATTCTGGAATAACCAAACTTTCGTACGTTAAAGAGGGGGGACATGAGCGGAACATACCAATAAATCGCGTCGATTCATTTGAAAATGCAACATTGGTGATTTTTTGATTTTCCGTTTGAAAAATTTACTTTAAGCGTACGTGCCAGCCATCACACACCAAAAACACAATAAAAAAGCTCTATAACAGTTTCCCATAGGAGGTCGGGAAATACGAGGAAAGCGAGTTGTTCAGTCAAATGGTACAGAAGGAGGGTTCGAAGTGGAAAGTTCTGGTGTAATTATTTTTAGTTTTTTGAGGTGCTGAACACGAATCTGAAGTCCAACAAAAATTTTCACGGCCAATATGAGAATCATCACTAAAAATAATATTTTTTAGTGATTTTCAAGTTATAACTTTCAAAGCAAGCTATTTACGCAGAAAGTTACCTACAATTTATGTCTCTCAACATTTTTTTGTACGTCGTTTCCACGCAAAAGAGTGTTGACGCGCCGAAGAACTTTAGTAATTTTTGGAAAATAGCAAAAAAAAATAAATGAAGTGCAACTTTATCTCTAACTGAATTATTTTATCTTTAGTTTCTTGGTTTTCAACGTGTTTACCTGGAAAACCATAGTTCGGCTGACGGGAGGGGGTACGCGCCAAGTGCAAGTCTTCATACCTAACGGTCGAACGATCCTCACACAAAGCAGGCACAAGAGGATGCGGATACACTTATTGTCTCGAAAGTACAAGAACTGATTTTGGCTATGCCCTGGGTTAGTTTGGGTTAGTTTTAATTGGTTGCGCCCCCGAAGCGAGCATAGGGCCATGGGTTTTCCCTCGCTCATCTAGCTCCACCCATTAACTGTCACCTTTGTGAATTCCTATTGGTTTAATTAAGATCCATAACTCGATCGTGGTGTGGATGTACTTTCGCCTTATTGTCACCACAGCACAAGATCTCGCACAACAGCATAACTCTGTAATTATTATTGTGGGTGAAGATATAGATTTGCTGGTGATCATGATTGGTCGTTGTCGAAGTGTAACGATTCAAATATATACTTTCTAAAGGCGGGTAAAGGAGCAGTTTCACAACAAATTTTTTCTCCTGACTGCCAACCAAATCAATCCATCAGTGACAACATACTGTTTTTGCATGCCATGGGAGGATGTGACACAATTTCAACCTCGTTCAAAGTAGGAAAAATAAGGTTTCTCCAAACCCTCAAGAAAAACCCTGCTCTAACCAAGACCATTCACAATTTTAAAGATCATATGGTCCATGCTAACACTGTTACTGATACTGTCCTTACCTTTCTTACTGTATTGTACAAATTGACTGACAAGGAAGGCACGTTCTTGGACAAATTGAGGTCATTGGGCGTCCCTACCACCTACAGCACAAGTACAACAATGGCTTGGAAATAAAAAAGATCCTGAGCAATGGGATTGGAAGAAAACCAAAGAAGGTCTGCAGCCAGTACCAACGCTACAGCCACCAGCACCAGAAGCAGTTTTAAGACGTATTTCTTGCAAATGCATGAAGACCTGTCAGACCAACCGTGGATGCAAAAAAGCTGGCATTAACAATTCTAATATGTGCCTGAACTGCGACAACAGCTGTTATAACATGCCCGTTGCAGAAATTGAAGAGGAAACAGAGGATGATCCGGAGTTTATTGAATCACTTGAAGGTAACTATGCAAGGATAATGCTATCCCACCTTTATTTCTTCCCCCACTATTTATTTGCCGGTTCAAAATATCTTTCTAAATAGGTACGTACTGCTTTTATATGTATTCAATAAATTGTCAAGTATTTGGAATTAAGTCACTTTATTTGTTTCAGGCCTCCAAGAACTGGAACACTGTCCTGAAGAAAGTATGGAACCCGTGCCTAATAGGTTCGTATAAGTTCATACATATAAATTGGACAGAAATTCTTAATTCATATTTATTCAGTATATTGCAAACATTTGGAATTATGTCTATGATTATTTGTTTCAGGCGTAGAAGAACTGGAAGGCTGCCTGTGAAAAATCATGGAAGTCGTGTCTAAGAGGGCTCGTATACATAAATACATAATATAAATTGTACAGAAATTCACGTCTTTTATTAACCTATAGAATAATATTTACCTACATGAAATACAAATTATAAATTAATGGTGTGTTTTGCTATTTTCCAAAAATTACTGAAGTTCCTTCATTTTTCAACACTCTTTTTCAAGGAAACCATACGATGCTCAAAAAAATGTTAGGAGAGATAAATTGTAGATAATTTTTTCCTCTTTATTTTACTGCAAGGCCACTTTGTGCGTAGGCAGCTTTATTTGCCAGTTATAAGGTGAAAACCATTAAAAAACATAATTTTTTAGTGTTTTTTTGATGATTTCTCATATTTGCGGGGAAAATTTCTGTTGGACAACTTCAGATTATTCGTGTTCAGTACACCAAAAACATAAAATAAACCACTAAAAACAATTACACCAAAACTTTCCACTTTAAACTACCGTTTGACTGAACTAGAGGTTAAACTGAGCATACAGAAAATCACAAAAAAAATTCAATATTTCGGCAATTTTATAGAATAATGGATAGCTGAGATGCATTATGGGAAATTTGAAGCAATACGTCTTCCAATATTTTAACATGACGTTTAGGATAAAATATCTAGATTTATACATTTAATTGCCTGAAACATTTGAAGCTGTTGAAGCTGGAAAAATGGGTCAGGACCGGAAAATTTGAACATTTTTTAATGACTAGAGGCAGTTTCTGGTGGATTTTATGGCAAATTTCGAAGTAAAATTTTACTTTTAATTTTTTAAGCGATAAGCAGCGGTTTCGGACGATATTATGAGAGATTACGAGCTAATTTTACTTTAAACCTCGAAGTTGTTGCAAGTAGTTTCAAAATATAGAACACAAAAAATTACTTGTATTTCATAATATTAATCTCGCATTGTTGAAGTGTTTACTTGAGAACACACCGTTTTTTTTTGTATTTTTAAAACTAATAATACGACATAGACGAGCTCCCATCTTTAAACAATGATATTACATATATAAAATGTGATCGTTAAAGTTCAAGCTTTAGCGACTGGCGCGCACGATCGTTCACCACCTTCTCACCTAGAGCCACGAACCAATCAGAAGACATTTGACATGCCGATTGCGGCATGCAAGATGAACGTATCAGGGGAAAGTATAGCAAAAACGATATTTTCGAGAAAAAGTAATAAACGTAATGTAATAAAGGAGAAAAGTAAGCTTCTAGGACCAAATTCTTGCGACAATCCAGAAGTACTTGCACTTTACTCGATATGGTTCGTTGTTAAAAATAACTATTGATGCTCGATGTGCCAGAAAAGAAGGGACCCACTCGAAGCACGTCCCCGAAACCCATAGAGCTGAAGCTTGCTCAGCGATATTATATGGTAGACACAATTAAAGGCCTTTGTGAGATCACAGAACACCGGCGTTGCAATCTTCCCTTCATTGAGTTTCATGTAAAGAAAATTGGCCGAAAATTCGAAGATAGTACCGTTGACTGATAACTTCTCAGCCAACGATAGTACTGAGTCCTCATCTCATCTCGCTCTGCAGCATTTGTAACCCTCAATATCAGCCACTAATAGATGGAAAATAAAAAACAATTATTAAAGATTCCAATATATTCATACTAAGTACTCGAATATGGTCAATAGTGCAACAGAAACATGAAAATCATTGAAATATACTAGTTTTTCTGCTTGTTGTCTAAGACTGAATATGTTAACTGAAGGCTGGTCTACTGGTTGCTTTATTTAGACATCTGTCTGTTTGCTACACCACGTACCACGTGGGTATCGATTAACGATTTTAAATTATGGAAAATTCATAACCTCATGCTCCATACCTATACCGTTTTGACGTGCTATTAACTCAGTAATTCGTTATAATATTTCCCTTCGTGAGCTACTGGTTGTTGCAGATAGGCGTCTTTTTATATCAGCGACACTCATCACGCAAGATTAAATGATCAAAAAACTATGCCAGACAAGACCGTTTGCGCTTATACTTGCATGAAGTGTGTGTACAGTGTGTATGTAATATTACATTACAACGTCTTGGGGTATTTCGGTGTTCGCAGACAGAGTCGCATTTTTGCAGTCTGTCCCCCCGTCTTTGTTCAGTCCGTTCACCTTTAACGAACTCAGGAGGACTTTTGTAGCGGCCCAGACGAAAGTTAAGGCGACCTCCTTGCGGGAATTGCACGCGGAACGCATTGGCGTGCGGGGAATGTTAATTTGTTTTATTTGTTTCTCGTTAGTTTGATCGTTTTTGTTAATTTGACAGTGGTAGCGGGATGCGGTATTCACTTATAATTGAGGCGCTCGCTGCAAGAACTATGCTGCTCCATTTTTCTTAATTGTTGGGAAAATGAAAATAACTGTTAAAAAAAAATGTTCTATTTTAAACCGAAACACGAAATGCCAATCGATAATGAAGATGTTTACTCAATGTTTATTTATTATTAATACAGTATCAACAGCAAGACAGCCAATTACAGATACAAGCATGTGCCATATTAAGGGCCATCTACACTACCACTAGTCAAATATGAGCCTGAGAGGCATACAGTCTATCCTCCTCCATCATCATCATCATCACACAGGCATATACGTCCACTGCTGGACATAGGCCTCCTGTAAGGTCTTCCATCTAGATCTATCTTGTGCAGTGTTAGTTTGTTTGGATTCTCTTATATCGTCTGACCTTTATATCGTCTGACCACCCAGTTGGCGGTCTGCATCTACTGCGTTATGCCTCCTGTCGTGGCCTCCATTCTAGGATCTTCTTTGTCCAACGCCCATCCGTCAGACGCGCTACGTATTCAGCCCAATTCCATCTCAGATTCGCTTTTTTTCTACGGCTTCTGTCAGCCTACTCTCTCCTACCACGATGCTTCGAATTCTGTCTCTAAGTGAAATGCCAAGCAGTGATCGTTCCATTTTTCTCTGGGCAATACGGATTTTGTTTACCGTCTTTTTGGAAACAGTTAGTGTTGCCGCCCCGCAAGTAAGTACGGGCAGCATGCACTGCTCGTAGACTTTTTTTTTCAGACACACAGGGAATTAGGGATATCAGCTTTAAAGACACCTTGCAGCTTTCCAAATTCAGCCCAAGCCAGTCCTATTCGTTTGCGTATTTCACACGTTTGATTATCTCTTCGTATGCGTAGCTCAAGTCCCAGGTATTTGTAGGAACTTACTAGTTCAAGATTTGATCCATTTAAATTGATACCTTCGCTTACGACCATATTTACCATAAATGGTGTTTTGCTGCCAATAATTTTTAGTCCTACTGAGTTGGAGACCTCGTTAAGTCCCTGTAGCATTTCCCTGGCTTCATCAACCCGATCCGCAATGAGAACGATGTCCGCAAATCTAAGGTGGTTTAGTTTTTCTCCGTCCATATTAATGCCCATATCTCCGAAGTCCACCTTTTTAAACATATATTCCAATTGGGATCTGACGTCTGGGAGGAGACTAATCGGTCACGTCACAACATGGAGGAAGCAAGCTGCAATATTATACAAAAATAGTGTGATGATTAGTGAATTTAAATTTTTTTTTTATCAACTTTGGAAGCTCTCTGTGAACATGCGGGCACAAATCTCTCCCAGAGATGTTTTGTAGAGGGTGAAAGAGTACTACAAGCGGGACATATTATAAAATGTGGGAAATATAACCGAACAAGTAGTAGCTCTGACAGTTGTCTCAAAGCATTCTGTCTACAAACATCGCATTTGAGAGAGAAACCACATGAAAAAAACGTTGTGATTAATTCGATTGGCAAGATTTTACAGTGCAAGTGTTCTTGTAAGGCTGGTTTAGGAGAAAAATGTAAACTCATGTGTTTTTTTGCATTACTTGGTAAGATGTAATCCTCTTTTTTTGAAATGCTGAGAACACACTTTCAGCGATCTTTTGTACTCATGTACTTTTAATTAACGAAATTTGCCATGCTTTTAAACGACCCATTTTGTCCAAACTTCCAAAAAGGTTTCTTCGATTCACCACGACGCCTTCATTTGGTCTTGGAAAACGATGAAATCTGAGTGGATAAGTCCGTGCTTGCTGTACTTTTACAATTTTTCACACAACACCTATCACGATTATTGAAATTTTTACGATTGCGAAACATTTTTTGAATGCTTATTTAGTAAAATTCGAGCTCAACTACACGTACTGACACGTGGATGCGTACAATATAATGCAGCTTGGCTCATTTCATTTTTCGACCACCAGGTGTCGCAGCAACATGCGTCAGATCCCAATAGGGTTGTAAAAAGTTTCGGTGGAATGACATCTCCCTGACGTACTTCTCGCTCAATGGGAAAGTCTGTGGTGTCTTCATGTAGTCTAATTGACGCTTTTGCATTTCGATAAATGTTTTAATAATTGTTGTGTATCTATGGTCTACTCGAGCTTCTGTTAAAGCTCTGCGAAACCCCTCAGACTAACCTTTTCTATGTATTCAAGTCAAATGCATAATTACACATTTTATAAATTGGATTCACAAAAAATTAAAGCATAGAAAGTATTTCTGGAGAATTAATTATATTTGTTAATATACCAGACAACGTTCATACGCCGATTCTCCAGAGACAATCTCTTAAATTTCTCTAATAGCAAACCATGATCATAACCCTGTTCAGGATAGTATCCATAATCCCTAAAACATAGATTTGAGGAAAACACGTTTTATGCTTCCATACTCCAACCCCGGCAACGCCAGATTATCAAACAACTTTAAACAGTCAACACTAAACCCCCTTAGAGGACACATAAAGCAATGGGTCATGCTTTATGTGTCCGATTAACCGCACCAACAATGTGATCCGTAAAAGCAAGATTGCAGAGAACTATAACACCCAAGCTCCCAAGCAGTACACTATTAATATTGTACCAACATTTGACCACGTCATTAGAGGCTACTTCCACATACAATTTAAAATCATCAGCAAAAAGTAATAATTCTGAATCACCAACAACAGAACACATACCATTAATGACAATCAAGAACAACAAGGGGTCCCAAGTTTGAAACCCTGGGACACTCCTGAAGGACTAGTATAAACACTAGAACTGACCCCTTTAACCCCATTCTGCTGCCCATCTGTCACATATGAGCCAATTAGCTTGATTAAATTATTGGTTACATCATTTTGATAGAGATATTTTATTAGACGACTATGATTTACCCTATCAAATGCTTTCTCCATATCCGTATGGATCATATCAACCTGATTTTTATTATTAAATCCATTATGAACAAACTGACAAAAAGTAATCAAATTGGTTAAGGTGAACTTCCCCGGCAAAAAGCCATGTTGGCATTCAGATACGTTCATGCTTAGCCCCTTTTTTAAATAATGGAATTACCTATTTGAAACTCTTAATTTTTGGAGAAATGTGGAAAAAATTAAGAAAAAAGTTGAAGCTGCATCTTGTGCAAATGTTACCACAGTTTCTGAGAAAGAAAAAAAAACAATTCCCAGTGAATAGCATTTTATTAAGTTACATACATCAAACGAATATAGATCAGCAACTACAAAAATAATAAAAAAAACAATAAAAGTAAGCAGGTTGGTGGAAAAAATGGAAATAATGAGCACAGAGAATACACTCTTTATTTATCTACCTGGTCGTCATCAACCGTTTTAGTTTCTTGTCCCTGGGTCTCTGCGACTGCTTTACTTGTGCGGCAGCTTTAAAAACCCATTAAGTCCATTGGAACGAAGCGTGTTGCCAACTGCATTACATCCTGATATTTGGATTCCATTTGGAACTACAGTACGGTCACAGACTGGGCTGTCAGAAGACACTGGGAGATCGTTTTCAAGGTCTCTCAAGATTTGAAATGACTGAAAAATTGGAAGGCCAGTAGATATGCTAACTTTAATACAATCCAAGTGTTCCTTGCTGTATTGAAAATTGCTGACGTTTGCAATCTTTGCTTGTCCGCATTTGAGATCACTTTTTAAAATATCCTTCATAGTGAATATTTTGTTTTCAGCATGTTGTTTGGGGCTGAAGATATAGTCCTCTTCCTCAAAAATTTCTCAAAAACTTCGAAGCATCACATGAGAAAAAGCTGTTATCCAGGCTCAGGAAAGCGATGTTTTATCTTGTCAATAGACGTACTTCTCACCAGCAAATACAAAAACTGAATCGTTATGGAATTTTTGAAGTGAAACTTATTTGCTGAGAGGCTACAATTTTCGGTCGTTACGAAAATTCCGATCGCGTGAGGGGAGTTCGAAAAGTACGTCAGCGGCGACATGATATGTCAAGATGACAGCTGGGAGCACCTTCGAAATATATTTTTTAATGGAGATTGGGGTCGATTGATGATACCTCATTTTATGCTCAAAACATTCTCCAATTTTGAAAATAGTTGGTTTAGTATTTTCCAAATAAGAACCAATAATAGCGGTTTCTACGTTATGACTACTCCTGTTTACAACACACTTTTTTACTTATTCGATGACATTATTCATTGTTGCTGTCATACTGTTTTTTAATATCTACGTTTAGGTTATGGGCGTGAGGTCTGGCGATCGTGCTGGCCATTCCGTAGGACCTCGACGACCAATCCACTTATTTTCGTATGTCTCATTTAGGTAATTTTTGCCTAAAACAGTGAGGCGGGGCTCCGTCTTGCTGAAATGATGTAACATCTTGAAACTCATGTGGGTTTTGGGGAGTAATTGTATTTTGCAACATACCTGGGGCTACCAGAATAATGGGACCTATGATGTGATTACCCGAAATGCCCGCCTAAACATTTATTTTCTGAGGGAACTGTGTGTGCCCCTCCCGAGGTTTTCATCACTCCAGTACCTAGAGTTTTGAGTATTAACTCTTCCATGTAAAAAAGTAATTTGCTTGTCCACATTTGAGATCACTTTTAAAATGTCCTTCATAGTAATAATTGAAGTTCGGGATCATATTTTGTTTTCAGCATGTTATTTGAGGCTGAAAACCTAATCCTTCTCTCTCAAAAACTTCTCAATAATTTCGAAGCATCACATGGGAAAAAACTGTCTAGGCTCAGGAAAGCGGTGTCAATAAACGTATTTCTCACCAGCAAATACAGAAACTGAATCGTTATGGAGTTTTTGACCAGAAATTTTGTTGCTGAGGGGGCGACAATTTTCGAGCGTTATACGAAAATTTCGATCGCGTCAAGATGACAGCTGGAAGTGCGCCACTTCCAAATTATTATTTTTTTTTAATGGAAACATTCTCCAATTTTAAAAACATTTGGTTCAGTCAGTATTTTCCAAATAAGAACCAATAATATCGGTTTCTACGTTATGACTACTCCTGTTTATAACACACTTTTTTTTACCCATTCGGTGCCATTATTCATTGTTGCTGCCATCATCATCATCATCATCAGTAGTGCTACAGCCCTACAGGGCCTCCACTTTCTCCAGCCTCGTCCGCCATCCTTTCCGGTCTCTGGCAAGGACCTTCCAGTCAGCTGCACCAATTTTTCTGACATCCTCAGAAACGCCGTCTTTCCATCTCAGCCTTGGTCTCCCTCTGCTTCTACTGCCGGTTGGTATGGCCTCAAAGATTCTTCGCGTTGGCACGTTGTTGTCATAGCGTGCTACATGTCCTGTGATATTTTGACCCGCGTCTCTCGCCCTGCGCTCTTTTGTGGCAGCCATACACTTTGTCTTATTTGCATTTATTTGTAGTCCCATATTTCTTGCGGCATTCTCAAAATTTACAATGATTTATTTTGCTTTTCGAAGAGTTCTAGAGTTCAGGTCCATGTCGTCTGCCTATGCCTGCGCCTGTGATGACTTGTTAAAGATAGTACCTCTAGTATCCAGTTCCGCATCTCGAATTACTTTTTCTAGTGCTATGTTAAACAGGAGACACGCCAGCGCGTCACCCTGCCTCACGCCTACAGTTGTTTCGAATGAATCTGAGGTTTCATTCTGTGTTTTTACGTGGCACACAACTTTTGACATTGTCATTTTTGTCAATTCAATTAAGGTTTTTGGAATGTGTAGCTCATTCACTTTGGTCTTAGAACGCTATCATAAGTTGCCTTAAAGTCAATGAAAAGGTGGAACGTGTCGATATTGTATTCGTAGCACTTCTCGAGCATCTGGAGTAGTACGAAAATCTGGTCTGTTGTCGATCGCCTAGTTCGGAATCCGCATTGGTATTGTCCGATTATAAGTTCTGCGTACGTGCTTATGCGAGATATCAGGATATGTGCCAGTATTTTATAAGCAGTGTTTAGTAGTGTAATAGCTCGATAGTTACTGCATTCCAACTGATCACTTTTTTTGTGTAAAGGGGTAAAGGGCATATAACCCCTACGTTCCACTCTTCTGGCATATGTTTTTCACGCCAGACTTTTCGGATGATTTGTAGCATGGTGTCTTCCAATACTTCTCCACTAGCTTTGATGAGTTCTGCTGTGATAGTATATTTTCCAGTAGCTTTGTGGTTTTTCAGCTTCTTTATGGCATCCTGGATTTCCTGCAAGTTGAGCGGTTCGACTAAGTCATCATTTAATTCTTCTAGCTCTTCTGCTTCTTGGTTAACTGAGCCTAGAAGTTCGGAGAAATGCTCCACCCACCTGTTGAATATTTCCAAGAGTATTTCCTCCTTATTGGCAAGAACCTGTCCGTTCTTGTTCTTACAAATATTTACTTTTGGTTCTTGTTGCTGCCATACTGTTTTTTAATATCTGCGTTTAGGTTATGGGCTTGAGTTCTGTCGATCGAGGTGGCCATTCCGTAAGACCTCGACGACCA
>MU184850.1:0-27922 GCA_016904865.1 Pissodes strobi | reverse complement strand
GCAAGCAATTTAATTGTGGGTGGTTTACTTGCATTCCACTTTGCATAGATGTACAGTTGAATGATACCTCATCTTCTTCATCACCATAAAAGACATAAAAAGTCTGGTTGGTACTACATGGTGTTTCTGTCAAAGCTATCAAGGTATTAGCAATGAACACCTGCGAGTTCAGTTTATTTTTTGCTGAGTTGGACAGGTAATGGAACATCTTCAGATATGTGGGCAATATCTATAACAATGCCGCTACCTTGTCTCTGCACTCTCTCGGGCTTTTTCGGTGATAGTGTTTGATGCTTCTTATGTATGACGAAAAAGTAGAAACATAGTGCAAATAAAGCATTACATTCGTAAAATTAAATGAGCTTTCGACAACAATATTTTGTTTCTTCTCAATAATACCTATTTTACGTAATATTTTCAATATTTCTCCTGGTTCTAGGGGAAAAGGGCGATAAGGGAGGGGATTAATTACACCTCCCCCGTAGTATTAAAAAGTGAAAATTTCATAGAAATAGATCATGTATTAACATAAATATGAGCAGATTTGTGATCGTACGGCCGCCATATTTGGAAAATGTATCAGGTGGTGGATGTCCACCCAATCTCAAAATACTTACTAGGACACCTACTACACATTCCCGAAAAAAAATTCTCCCTACGCACTTTCCTACAGGACTGCATCAGGTCCAGGACTATAATATGTAAAAAATGCGCTTTGCCCGTTGATTAATAAATAAATCAATAAATAGTTAAATTTGTTTTATCCTCTTTAGGGGTGCAGTAGCCGTAACAATGGATATGTTAAAATTAGATATAAACCAATGCCCAGACAAATATTATGTACCAAATGCCTTTAAGGATACTCACAAGTGTGACCAAAGAACATCATATGTAAGTATAACTAAGGCTTAATTTCACAATCTACGGTAACAGTTTCATCAGGGTTAGTCACTATGGATTCTACTGGTTGAAATTGTAATTCTACTGCAAAATTGAAATTTCAACCATAGATATTAACCAGGATTTATTGGCCACCAATAAATAAGACACCCTGTCAAAGGCGTTAAGTAAGTCAGCAAACTGTATTCAAATATGTCATAGGCGAGCAACGTTTATGTTAATCTCCACCTGAATCTTAACACACAAAGGCCCACAATTATTTTGTCACCTCCCATTGTTTTTGAGCTGACTAGAAGCATAATTTGACTATAACATTTTGAAATGTTTCAGTGTGTTCCGATTTTGGGCAGAGGTTTCGAGACCGGAGGATACAAATGCGAATGCAAACAAGGTTTCGAATACCCGTTCGAAGATCCCATAACGTACTACGACGGGCAACTAGTCGAAGCTGAATTCAGCAACTTAGTCGACAATAACCAAACTAGATTCGACATGTTTAGGTGCCGGCTAGCGGCAGCTAATAGTCTACATGCAAATATGCTGATCGTTTTAATACTATTGATGATTTCGTTTGGAGTTTTTGGAGAAAGGTAGGTGGGGAAAAGAGAACTTGTACCTACATGTAGTATATAAGAGATTCTCTTTTAATTTTGTGAAAAGTATGACAGTGTTAACTGTCGCACAAAAAATGGCCAACTCCTTAGTCTGCGATATTGATAGAATCTCGTAACCGAAATATTTAGACTGTACATAGATCTGCTAGAGGCCTTCTTGACAGAGTGCCTTCTTATTATTTTAAGTGAACGATACAAATTGTGTAATATAAAAATTGTGATTTGATACGAGATTTCAACGCATTAACAAATAAGCACTGTTAAGTACGTAACAAAAAATTGTAAAACGTGAAATATGTAAGGGCCAAAAAAATCAGTGTTTGTGATTGTATGTAAAGTTAGTATTTCAATTAGTAATAACAATAAGAGGCTTTGTTATTATATATTAGTCAAATGTGCTTGAGAGTATCCCAAAAGACATCTTTATTTTATCTATCTTTCTTGTTTTATATGAGGTTGTTCATATTGAAACTACTGTCACAAGCTACTAATAGCAGGTACAGCTCGCGCAAGGTGGCTTATGCCCTGGTCTTATGAATATTAATAGGTTATACATATGATATGAAAAGCAACGGCATCTCGCATAACAGTTACGTTTCAATCTACAAATATTCCTAAGGCCAGGGCTGAAGCTATCTTGCATGAGCAGTAAATTGCAACTTTTATTGTGTCTTCCATAAGCAGTGTCTTAGTTCCATAAAGGACCTGCAGAATGAAAACCTTATTGAAAGAAACGCACAATCGATAATAGTGATCAAATGTATTGTCTAATCTTTTTAGTAGGTGAAATATACAAGTTTGTCAGACTGAATAAAAATAGTAGCATCTCCTTTATGTAATATGAGCTTACACCATGCTTCAATGCAATACCTCTAAACACTGCATATTCATGGAAAAATGTTTAATTCATACAAAAACAAAAATGTTAAGGGCTTTTTGTCTCAAAATTAATCAAGGGATAAAATGTTTGTAGCACATTTAACATCCTGTATATTCTTAATATGTTTTACGTTATCAATAATGTGCAAAGTCGACAGAGAGCGGTGCTAGATGCTGGATAAGTTTGGTCTTAACAAAGCTAAGCTGTGTTGCGTTGTCGTTACGACACATAAGGCCTGTTCATTTGGCTTTACTCAACCTGCTCGGAAAATCAAAGAAATCAGCTTGGAGCAGAACACGAAATGCCATAACTTCACTCCAAGCTGATGTTTCATGCTCGGACGACTTCCTAGCTTGCTACCCCAAATGAACGCGTTTTTTGTTGATATGATATTTTATATATGGGGATATTTTTCTCAAAAGACCATGATGCCCTTCAGCCTTTTAAAATTTAAAAAGTGGGGTTATATCATTATTTTATATTCCGCGGTTTTTATTGATTATCTGTCATCTTTATGCTTTTGCTCTAACTGCTCAACCTCCAGACTAGGTGCAAGTAGAGCATGAACTAACTGATCTCGAGCACAGTGCTCCATCCTCCATCCCAAGTGAACAAAGAAATATCAGCTGCTCGAGCCAAATGAACATCGATCACCTGCTCCAAGCCGCTTAGAGTAGTGAGAGCAAACCAAATGAACAGGCCTGTAGAGTAGCGTTCAGAAAGTAAGAGATATCTATAGAGCAGCAACGTTAGTCATAAAGGACAATGTGCCTTTTACCACCGGAATGATACATAATTAATTTGTTAACGTTGCTGTAACTTTCTGAACTTTGCAGTTGTCATAATCAGAGAGCGCAACAAAGTTTAGCTCAGTTTTGAACATTACTTTCTTTGACGTCGTATCTAGCAACCATTGGGCGAAGTGAGGGTCCTAGCAATAGCGTACTTAGACTGACTAGCAGTAGCTAGACTTCGCCTTCGCGTATAATCGATTACGTGACAGTATTTCCGGGAGGAGCAGTCTAATATTCAGTTCTGTACAAAACTTCTTTAGGATTAATATACTTTTTAATTTACAAGAAAAAACTTTAAAATTCCAAACCAAGTAGGTATGTAACTAACAGAAATCTCGTATTAATACCAAACCGTCCAAAGTGAACTTAATATTATCTGTAATGTTAAAGAAATTAATGTTTTAGGATAAGTTTATAATGTCAAATTCAGTTGTTAAAGCCCCACTAACTAAACGTAACCAAAGGCAACGTCAAAGAATTAGTGAATTATTATCAAAGGGGGGCGCAATATGAATTTGACTTACCTGAGCATTGTGTTAATTAAACTGTTAATTAAATAAGTTAGTTAAGTCATTAAGGATAGCTTATTGGTTGTAAAGCGTACTAAAAGTCCATTTTAAGAATTCCCTGACACAGTCAATTACAAATTAGATAGTTTATTTCGCTGTATTTTTGCTTTAACCATAAAAATTTGCTTCCAAAATAGTTAAAGTGCAATAATAAATATTTTAAATATTCTTATGAAGTAAATCTCTATGACAAATAATTAGGTCTTGCTCTGAACAATTTATGTAAAAATTCTGTAGGAAACGTTTTCAATTTATGTCCGCCTTAAGGATATGTACTTGAAAGTACACTTTGTTCTGGCTGACTACGACCTAAATTATCTCTGCTTATTTTTAATGGAGTACTTGTTTTCCATGATGTTAACTAAAACCATTCCCAATAATGCAAATTAACTTATCCACAGAACACAAAGTAGACATATTTAGAATATCTACATTGTATATTTTTGTTATATTATTATAATGTATATTGTATAAATTCTCTTTGCTTGGTATCTCAGTAACGATACTGCAAAATAGCAAAGATCATATTATTTTTAAATCATGCACAACATTTCCAGTGTCAATATGCATTATATTTTTAGAAATAGGAAATTGGCTAGTAATTTTTACTTGTAGAAGTGAGCTGAACTTAGATTATTGTAAAATATATAACTGCCGCCAGTAAAATTATTGAAGCTGTAGCTACTACGAGGTTTTTATGATCAGACTTCTGAAGCATTTTGTGGTCATTAGCATTGCTGATCCTAGCAAATCAATGAATGTAATTCCGTAAGAATATAAGCTGCTAATGTAAAATTAGATAGTGGTAGCTTCGGCTTCAATTTTAAAATTTAAAGTAAATTAAAAGAGAAAATGATTATGACAGTTAGGTTTTCCGTCCAAGACATTTTCTGGTTTTACTTAAGTTTATGAAACTTTTATACAAATTTTGATAACGGTTTTTAAATGTGTACGTATATTATGAGTTTTAAATAAATAAAACATTAAAAATAAGCTGTCAGTTCCATTTTTTATTTACCAGGAAAGCTATGAGCGTCGCCAAAATATTGACCTATTAAACCCATCAGTTTACTTGCTATTTCATAATTACATAATAATTTTATATATCTAAAATATTGACAATGGTATGTAGTGAATAAATGCAGCAAATTACACTGATGTTAAAAATCCATTGAATACATTACGTTCAACAGAACATGCTCAGTTTCTTTTAAAAAATACATCCATCCAATTACTAACCCAGTTATCAACCAGATTCTCAATTTAGCTGTCAAGTTGCTAAGCTTTAGTAAAATAAAAAAGAATTACTTATAGTTCATAGTCTTGTGTTTTGATCATAGTCTGAGCACCTACAAGTCGACAAATAGTGCAACTTATTACCTTCTTGGAGAGCGTGTATATATCAGTAAATGCTAGGAAGGCAACGACGGCAGTGTTCTGTGATCTATCGAAGGCATTTGATCGTGTCGCCCAGGATTGTTTTCTAAGTTCCATACATGTGGTTTCAGGGTGCGGTCTTGGAATGGTTTGAGTCTTAATTGCCGCATGATACTCAGAAGGTGTTGGTTTCCACCATATTGTGGCGTCATATGAATTCTGATTATGTTAGAGCGCTTATTGTTCAACATCTACAAATTGCGAGAGAGTGGTGTGCCTCAAACAGGCTCGTTTTTAATGCTGATAGACATTTATTTTGGGGTTTAATTGCGATGTCGGGAGTCTGATGTTCGATGAGCAGACTCCATTGGAGAGTAGAGAGAGTTGCAAGTTCTTGGGTATCTCTATTGATGGTCGCCTAAGGTTTGAAGAGCATATCCTGAGTCTCGTGTCAAAACTATCTTCGGGCTGTTTTGCGTGTTCAGTTTACTTCACTCTGATTGAGTCTCACATATGGTATCGCATGGCCCTTTTGGGGTTTGAGTAGCAGGGGTTTTTTGGGCATTATATTTGTGCTTCAGAAGAAAGCACTTAGGAATCTATTTCGGAAAAAAAATCTCACCCTTTTTCTACCTTTATCTTGGAAATAGCTGTGCAGATTCACTAGTGTGATAGACCTCCGTCTAACACTGGCCATGTAACTCGTCAGGTGAATGATTTTCCTTTGTGAATTCCTACTTCCTCGCTTACTAGGAACTCGCTACCTTAGTCGGAAGATCTACAATCACGTTCATTTCTGCATCAGGAATGCTGTGGACATTAAGCTTTTTAAGCGCAATTTGAAAAGCTGCTTTTACCCAGGGCATTTCACAGCATTGAGGAGTTCTTTGAATATGCTTTTTGACTCTCCCTAGGTCTTAGTTTATGTTGTTGATGAATTTTTGTATGATTGTTTAGTGTCTTGTCTCCTGTATTGAATAGTATGTAGCTTTTTATCATTTTTAATCTAAATGCTATTGTTTCTTATTTTAAGTGCATTTATTTTTATTATTCTTGTTATTGACCTACCTTATAAATTTATTTCTTTAGTGGTAGGATGTTTTGTACCCAAGATTTATATCTTAAGTAATAAAGTATATTATCTATCTATCTATTAATAACATCTTATGTACGAACATTTTGAATATCACGGCTTTCCGAAAAGGCGCATTTGTACAATTATTATTGTTATATAATGTACTCACAAGGAAACTTGAGGAAACGCGCATGACAAAATTGTCCAACAAACTCTTTGGAATGTCAAGGGTGTCTACCACCTACCACCTTTAACTTGTCAAAATAATAACTTATTTTAGAACCCAATCTTCACATTGTCCGACAAACTATATTTTCCGATTTTCCAGTCCAATGCGTGGAAATTGTCGATTTTATGACAACCTACTATTTATTAATAACTGTCGGACCAAAAATAAAATGTGTCCCAGACTAGTATTTGATGTGTGGTACAAGTGGGGAGCAATATATCGCGACCAATCTACAGTCTGACAAAAAAATATAAATTTTTATTACTAATAATCATTTTTCAAGTGCACAATTGATAGTAAAGTTTTGTAAACTATTATAAATAAAGTGTGGATGATATAATATAAGTAATTAATTTTAAGTACAATCACAACAATTTAATTTTGTTCTAAAATTAGCTAAATTAAAAAAAAATTCTTATCGCTTTATCAAAGCTCATATTGCGCTTATACAGCGCTAATAATTTCATTTAATTTCACTCTTCTCATCATCATTCCAGATTTGTTAATCGCCTGTCTCATCATCCTCGACATCGTAGTCATGATCAGAATCTGAAACATGAATGATGTTTAAATAAACTGTTAAATTGTAAAATCTAATTCGAATCAGACGACAATTATTGATACTATACCTGTAATATTTGAAGATATATCTTCAAATGAAGAACTTGGGGGCACATCGATAATCGATATTAATGATAACAGTTATTATCCATTAATGTGCATGCACAATTTCCTACTTTCAAATCAGTTGGATGTTTCATTGTGAGTGGACATTTTCCCGATTTGCTGAAGCAGGCTCTGGTTGTGCCAATATACAAGAACAAGGGGAATAGGGATGATATAGGAAACTACAGGCTTATATATCTGCTTCCGGTTGTGTCGAAGGTCTTTGAGAAGTGTATTGCTGCTCAGATACGTCATGACTTCGAGACAATCCACCTTTTCACTGAGGTACAACACGGCTTCAAGAGGACAGCATAGCACTATCTTCAGCATAATAAATCCTATTACATCCATACTGGTGGCATTTGAGAGCATTTTCTGTGATTGAAGCAAGGTGTTTGACTGTGTCTCCCACGCTCTTCTCATTGACAAGCTTGAGTTATATAACTTTGGCGCAAGCAGTCTACGATTTATGAAATCTTATCTTGCCAACAGGTCTTAGAGTGTTCAAATGGGGAATGTGCTGTGGGAAAAATTGCAGCTTGAGGTGGGTGTTCCACAGGGCTCAGTCTTGGGACCACTTTTGTTTTTAATATACATAAAGGACCTGCCTGAAAGTAACGGTGCTGCCAGCATTAATCAATTTGCTGATGATACTGCCATTAGCCTGAGACTCAAAACCTGCGAAGAGATCGCTGAGAGAACGCGTGAGCCACAGTCGGCTGCTGCGAATAACCTTGTTCTAAATGAAGCAAAAACCAGCCGAATATTTTCATTAAGGAACTGTAAGATGTATCTGGAGGTGGAGAGCGCAGTGGGGTTTTGGGTGTTACTCTGGACCTGGAATTAAAGTGGAACTGTCACATAGATAGCGTTGCGGCCAGGCTCAGCAGGAGTGTGTTTGTCCTTCGGAGACTTGCGAGTAGTGTATCCGGTAGTGTCCTGAGAATGGTTTGCTTTGCTCTCTGTCATTCACTGCTTTCCTACGGTAAAATAGCGGTCTGGGGCCGGGCAGCCACGGCTCCTAGAGTTTTTGCTCTACAGCGTAAGCTGCGTGAGTTGTGGCTGGATTGGCTTACAGGGAGGACTGTCGGAGTGCATTCATGAATCTCGGAATTCTGACCTTTCCGTGTGTTTTTATATTGGAAATTCTTATTTATGCAAAAACATACATCCACAAATATAACATATAACATAAAGCGACTTTCATACATATTATGACACACGTAACAAGGACGATCTAACACCTTATTTTAGACTTACAAAGTGTCAGAGGGGGCCGTATTTTTTGGCGGTTAAATATTTTAACAGTCTTCCCAGGGTGGTTAGGGATCTTTCGCTACAGCAGTTCAAAGGGATGGTTAAGCATCTTAACAGTCTTCTCAGGGTGGTTAGGGATCTTCAGCTACAGCAGTTCAAGGGGGTGATGAAGGACTTTTTTACTTTCGAGGGCATTTTATTCTTTAGATGCCTTTGAGAATTGTGACCTAATATTTTGAAATAAAAAACATAAATATGTAAACATTTTTATTGTCTTGAAATATTGTTTTATTGATGTCTTTAATTACTTTAGAGTCTTAATGTTTTTATATATTTTAATCCTATTTTTTGCACTATATTTTAACTATACTCATGTAGGTGTATGTATGATCTTTTTTGACATTGTTTTGACTTGTGTACATTATAATTGCAGCACCAACACCAATAAAAAAATCTGAATCTTATATGAGTGATAGACTATGTCTTTGGTTTTTACTTTTGTTACTTTTCTTGTCACACTTTGTTGATTGGTTGGCAATGAACTAGAAATAGTGTACCACAGTGTCTTTAGGTTTCTGACCAGCCTGTTTTTGAAGATGTTCCGATTTAGGGCTAGGATGGTTTCTTCATTGAGCGCATTCCATCTGTACACAACACGGTTTGACAGGAAGTTTTTCCGCATCAGGCAGGAGCGTTACTCCTTTTTCAATTTTGCTGAATGTCCTCTGAGTTCATTAGTATTTAATGTGAAGAAATTTAGATTGAGGTCCTCGCAGTAGCCGCTATTTAGGATTTTGAATGTTTCGATCAAGTCTCCCCTGTCTCTTCTTTCGCCTAGTGTGGTTAGCCCAAACACTACAAGGCGTTCTTCGTAAGGGGTGTTTGCCAGAGCTGTGTGGATATTGGTAAACTGCATGAGCATATTGAAGCTTAGGTCTAACATATGTTTTGTAAATCTTATTCATGAACTCTGGTGTTTTGTTGGAGAATGCTCTTTGTATTAGGTAAATGAATGAGTTACATTTTTTAATAATTTGGTTTATGTGAGATTATCATTTTAGGTCTGCCCATATTAATACTCCAAGGTCTTTTTGCTCTTCTACCCTCTTGATCTGCAATCCATGCAAGGTGTATGTCTTGATTGGGTTTTTTGCTCCTACCTGTAGGATGGTGCATTTCTCAAGTCTTAGTCTATATGTCTCATATTATGTGGTGGACAATTTTGGTATTCTTCGTGCATACAAGAATTATAAAATTTTACTCGCCTAATTATTTATTACATAGCTTCTGTACTTATTTTAATAACAAGCAATTAAAAATAGAATTTTGTCAATAAATTTCGACACATCGCACTGAAAATATATTATATTTTATCGGATAACTCAAAAATTTCACATATTTTCATTAAGCAATCTTGAAAAAATCAGCTAGTTATTTATAAGTGGGATATACATACTTTAACAAAAGCACATACTCTAAGCATTCCCAGATAACAAACTACAGAAAAATATTTTTATAATTCTTCATGTCAAAGAGAATATTTTACTGTCAGCCAATAATTTGTTCATTATATTCTATACTTCATTAAAAAAAAAAATTATTATAAAATAGCAGGTTGTCATGAGATCCACAATTTCCACATGTCAGACTGGAAAATTGAAAAATATATTTTGTCGGACAATGTGAAAATTAGTTTCCAAAAATTTTCAGTAAGCAATCTTGAAAAAATCAGCTACATTTAAATTTAAAACACGTTCCAAAACTTTTGCGTAAAATTACAGCATCAATAAATTAAAGCCAAGTTGCACTTTTGTCGACGCCAAGATATGTAACAGTAACAATGACAGAATTAAGTAAATCTAAATTTAGCATAAAGAAACAGTTATAAAATTTCTATTTCACACCTTCACTAGACTGCATATAACATATTGCTGATGGATGTATGTTCACACATTAGTGATATTACATAAAGCCATCCTGAATTTAGTATAGAGAAAGGTGTCTTACCAAAATCTGCCATTGTTAAATAGATTTTATTAAGTGTGACTATTACATGAGATATTAGAAATGAGCAATTCCTAATAAAAGATACCGACAATCATATAATATGCTGTCATTTAAAATTTTGAGTGTGGTAAAAGGTTTTCTGTTACCTTATCATTATTATATTTTTTAAATTTTACTAGTTACTGTAAATTTTAATTAATTTTTAAATGTTAAGCTCTCATCTTGTCGTCGTCCCTGCTGAACTGAGTAGGTAGGGAAGCCGATTTCTGATTTTGTATTAAAACTATTATTGTCTTTTTTTTTCTCTGTTGTGCCTGTCCTTTTTTGTCATGTTGGAAGTCATGAATAACGTAGTCTGCTCGAAATGTAAATGTTTGTTCGCTGTAGCTCGCCCACAGGACAATGAGGTCTTTGGAGCCCACTGTGACGCATGCAAGCTAACTTTTTGTAAAACTTATGCTAACGTAACAACCACCGAGTGTCACTCCATCGTGTTAAGCCAGCATAATTTAATATTTTACTGTACATCCTGTAAGCTATTGATTGAATGATGTACCAAATTTAAAGAAATCGCTTGAACATCTTGATAAGACTAAATTGGAAATTAAAAAGAAAGATAATCTCAATGAATTTGCCGAAAGCGCTCTGTTGTTGTGCTTCTATAGGAAATCCTTTTTGGATTAAGATTTTGCATGGAATACAAAGTGTCTCTTTTAGTATGATTCATACATGCACACAGCCACTACTCTTCACTTAAATTATTTCAAGCAGGGTTTAATACTGGAAGCTTCCCAAGATTCTGGAAGCAGTCAAGTCTCGTTCCTGTTTTTAAATCTGGAGACAGACCGCAAATTAATAACTCTAGGGGAATTTTCAATCTTATCCTCTATCCCTAAGTTATTTGTGTCAATCTTGGCACATGAAATTTTCAGCTCATATTGAAACTATATAATTTCTGAACAACGTGGCTTCTATGCTACCAATTTGGCGTTTGAGTTTTATAACTACATCAGTCGAGAGTGGACACCAAGTCGATGTAATTTATACGGATCTGTCCAAGGCCTGCGATAGTGTGTGTCACGACTTGTTATTTAAGAAGCTTCACAAAATTAAAATATCGGGCAACCACTTAAGGTTTATCGCTTCCGACCTTACAGATCGTCGCCAGCGCGTCACCGTCAATTGTTATTCGTCTGAAGAGTTTGCGGTCCCGTCGGGTGTTCCTCAGCGATCACACATTGGGCCAATTCTCTTCTTGCTCTTCATCAACGATGTGACACAGTGCTTTCGGAACTCCCGCTGTTTGGTGTACGCAGACGACTTAAAATTATTTGCTGTTAATATTGATAGTGATGGACTTCAGAGGGACTTGAACTGTCTGGTCTCATGGTGCAGTGACAATCTGTTGAGGTTAAAGATCGATAAACGTAAGACCTTACTCTTTTACACCTGTCGCATTCCAAATAATACCATCTACAGCATTGACAATATGGACCTGCAAGTGGTATCTTCCATGAATGATTTGGCAATCATATTTCAGAGCGATCTTTCATTTAACCTCCACATTGACAGTGTTGTTCTCAAGGCATATAGAGTGCTTGGCTTTATCAAGAGAAACTCAGGACATATCGTGGACACGAAGGCAATAACGTGCTTAAAGTCAAAGTCAAAAAAGCTTTATTGTATAAAGAATTGTTTCTCATTTACAAAGCTGTTCAAAGGAATATCCTAATCTTATCGGTTAAAAAAATGCACAAAACAAAAGGAAGAGGAAAACATAACATAAAGACAAAACAAATTTAAAAAACAAAAAACAATTAAAATCAATGTCAAAGTTTAAAATTATTAAAATTTGCGACAGAGGCCGAATGCTTATCTTTATTATATTTACATTATGGAAGATCATCCATACTAAAATAAACCCTAGCACAAACATTCAATATTGTTATTGGTAGTTCGGTTTTTCGGACGGGTTATTAAGGATGTTTGTCATATTTATTTAATCGTCAACAGTTTGTTGAATATGAAGGTTTTAAATCCAGCCTTTTTTCGGCTACATCAGGGGTTCCTCAAGGCTCCAACTTGGGGCCACTTTTGTTTATTTTATTTATCAATGATCTTCTTGACAGATTGAAGTGTCCCAAGTTGGCCTATGCTGACGATCTGAAGTTGTATAGTGATATCAACGGTATTGCTGACTGTAACTATCTCCAAGAAAGCATCAATATCCTATATGATTGGTGTGTCGAAAACAGGCTGGGCCTTAACATCTCAAAATGTCATATTGTAAGTTATTATAGACTGAAATCGCCTATTTTATTGAATTATCAGATTGACTTTACTGTTTTGGGTCGTTTGCAGCGGGTCAAGGATCTTGGTGTAATGTTTGATACCGGGTTTACGTTTGTTCCTCAAATTGAAAATGTTGCTAAATCTTCATTGAAATCACTAGGCTTTATTATATATTGCATTGAATAGACATTTGGAATAAAATCCCCAAAACCATACACGATATTTCAAATGAGATTCAATAAGTGAAAAATATGCGCTTCTTGTGGCTGTTAAATTCAAGTTATTTGATATTATTCTAACTGCATAACAGTTGGAAGCTAATTTTTTGCTGAGATAAGTAATATGCTGTTCAAACTTTAGTTTATCATCTATATATTGTCAAAGAGGAATTTGGGCGCTTCCCAGATGCTTGCTGCTGAGTGGGATTACTGGCGGCGTTCCTCCTTGAACTGGGGGTTGTATATCAGATGGAATAACGACTCGCTTAATTCGAAACAAACTGTACGTATATTGGTCTTCAGATACAGGAAGGAATGCACTTAGAATGACGACTATGTTTGAATACAATTTACTAGAATAGCGTAGAACGCATGACCATTCGATGAGGACTGACTGGACTCGACCTATTCGGCTCCCTTGAGTTAACTTTTAGTTTAAATTGTTATGAGCGTTATAATTCGTTTTAGTTATATTGGTATGCTTTAATTAGGTTTCACTTTTATCTATGGTTCACTTTACTTTTTACTTTAAGTTTTACGTTACTTTTACACTTTACTTTTACACTGACATCACTATAGAGGAGGTTCGATCTTGGTTCCCAGAGAAGCGTTTGGCCTTAATTAAAAGGGAACTACTTAACCAGAAAGTCAAGATCGGGAGGTTGACCTTGGTACCAGAAAAGCGTTTGGCCTTAATTAAAAGGGAACTACTTAACCAGATAGTCAAGGTCGGGAGGTTTGACCCTGGTCACCAGAAAAGCGTTTGGCCTTAATTAAAAGGGAACTACTTAACCAGATCATCAGGATCGGGAGGGTTTGAGCTTACAGGAGGAGCGTTTTGCCTTAATTAAAAGGGAACTACTCAACCAGATAAGTTGTCGTCTACTTGATTTGCTCGTTCTTTTATACTAAATTTTGTTGATATTTGACTGATTGTTTTTAAAACATGTTTAGATAATACTCATAATATTTGATCCGTCAATGTCAAGTATCAAGTTCAAACATTAGACTGAGTGTTCTTTTGTTATTATGCTTTCTAGTTTACAATATAAACCTAGAAACTGATTTACGCACTCACTGCTTACTGTTTGGTTACCAACATTTATTTCATTAAATATGCATTTAAAAGTCATTATATGAGTTCTTGAAACATTCAAAGATAACAAGTTTGCATCAGCCCATTCCCTCACCCTGGTCAGATCATTTCGAACATCTTTCTCAAGCTGATCCGCATCTCTGCCCGTCCAAAGTAACGTAGAATCATGCGCAAACAGTGTGAATCTACCCCTGATATTAATATGTTAAGTCATTAACAAGAACAACAACGGACTGAGAACAGACCCCTGAGGCACTCCAAAATGGATTTCCATTTCATTAGAGGAGTTATTGTTGAAGTTTACAATTTGAAAGCTGCCAGTCAAATACGATCTAAACCATGTTAGGGCTGGTCCCGCAGTCGAATGCCTTCGACAAATCACAGAACACCGCTGCGGCCACATCACCACTATTAAGGCTCAAATATAAATGTTCAATAAATGCAAACATAGCGTCATTTGTACCCTTCGAGTTCAGAAAGCCATACTGTTGTGCAAAAGGTAAATTATTTCTATTTAAAGAAGACAGTAAACTCACTGGTTTTTCCACTATTTTTGACAAGGTTGGCAGCAAAGAAATTGGTCTGAAATTTGAGGCAGAGTTAGAATCACCTCCCTTATATAACGGCACAACAGTAGCCCTCTTCAGACAGGGTGAAAAACCACCCTTGACAAAAGATTGATTTACGGAATCAGCCAGTACTTCCAGCGCTGCATTTGGAAGATGCAAAAAAAATTTTACAGAGTTCATCCGAGCCCGCTGAGTTCTTGTTACTTATTTCACCAAGGGTATCTCTAACTTCTTCCAGGTCTGTGGGCCTAAGAAAAAATGATTGAGTTTCATTAACGCCACCCAAGAATTGAGTAAAATCGTGATTGGAAGTTATTCTGCTACTGAGACTATCAGCCAAAGAACAATAGAAATTATTTAGTTCATTACAATTTAAGCTGGTTTCGACCTGAATGCCATTATTCTTTCCCCTCAAGTCGTTCACGATTTTCCAAGTTTCTTTATGTTTGTTTTTTGAATTATTGATTCTATTTATAAAATACGACTGTTTGGCCGTTTTTACCGTTTTTCTAAAGATTTTGCGATAATTATTAAAGAATTGTATGAACTGAGGACTGTGTAAGGCAAACTTTCTAATACAATGCAAAGAGCGAAGATTCTTAGAAGATATCTTTAGACCCCTGGAAAACCACGGTTCCCTACATCTATATTTCACTGAAGTAAGGGGAAAAGATTTTTTAAAAGTCTTAAGTAGGAGAGAATGAAATTCACTCAGCGGTACATCACCACTCAACACCATTCGCCAATCTGTTTTCCTGCTCGTTTCTACAAACTTATTGCAGTTTCTCTTAGTAAATAGTATTTTACGTTGTCTTGCACTTTTAATTTTTTTCAAACAAAACGAGAAATCAAAAACTACCGCCTCATGATCAGAAAGACCCGCGCCTGTAACCCTACACTCAACATCATTCCCACTAAAATTACTGCAAACATAGTCTAATAGGGTCGATGAACTTGAACAAATGCGTGTAGCTGCTTCAACGTGCATTAGTAGATCAAAGGAGCCCAAAAAAGTATGCATCATTTCAAGCCATTGTAGAACTCACGTTCAAAAAAATATATTAAAATCTCCGGCCAATATTATGAATGCACGCATAGGCAGCCGCGACAAAAGTGGCTCCAACCCGTTCAGAAAAATATAAGCATCGCCAGGTGATCTATAAGCACATAAAATATAGAGATTAAGTTTAGAGCAATACACCAAGCAAAATTCAATTTTTTTTAATAATCAAATAGTTAAACATCAATTTCTGCAAAAATATGAGCACCAAGTATCCTGCGATGCATAAGTATCAATGTACCCCCATGGCTGGTGTTAGTTCGACGAAAGCGTAAAAGCATAACATAATTCTCAAGGGTCATTCTCCTTCAACCAATGTTCTGTCAGAAGGACAAAGTCAGGATACTTAACACTCTCGATAAAAAGATTCAAATCGTCAATCTTATTTCTGACCGACTGGATATTAAGTAACATCAGGGAGAACCTTGTGAATTGGGGCGCTGCTCAAAAAAATCAAGATTCTCACCAAATTCACTATCCGAGATACTCATAATATTGTCTCTTTCCCTGGCACTAACACTATTTACAAAATTAGTGGTTGCAAGATCATCCCACAGATCTAAGAACTATATTCAAATTCAGAAACTATAATAGAATCACCCGTAACTGCGATATCTTTAGTTCTACACTATTTACTTTTAAAAGAAATCGTTCTTGTTAATATATGTTGTTCTGCGTCCTCTGTAATAATTATGTTAATATATTTTATGTACATATTTATAGTCTTTAGGTACCATTTAGAATGTAAAATTCTGTAGAGAACTATGTTTGGGTCGGAGATAATAGTGAAGCCACTCAAACCAATTTATTTCACTTGCGTGTTTTATAATATTTGTGTACTAGAATATTGTAGCAATGTTTTTCTTACATCAACTCGCAAATAAATTTATAGGTGCATGCTACTGAAACATGCACCTATGCTACTTGATAGGTATGGATAAAAAGTTGAATGAAAAAAACTAAGCCAATATAGGTGAGCATATGATCACCCTCAGGAAGGCTTGGGTTTATTCTATTATTGTTTATATAAAGGATGGTTCTATTCATTCTGGCTTGTAACGAAATAAATTCAGATAAAATAAATTCCATGCAATAAAACAGGCCATCAAGACCACGCATTACTTAAAATGCCTAATGAATCAGATCAAAATGCAAATAACGGTAAATTCAGATTCACCATTGGTTTTATACATTGACATAACACAAATATAGCATACATATAATCATAGACTATTCGATGCTTAATTCATACCTATATGCGGTTGAGCTGTATTTTGGAGCCTTTAATATCTGACAAAGGGTCAGAAGGCTTAGAATAAAACAAATAAGATCGTTTTTTTTTGTTCATCTCACAGAGATGGGGAAATGGAAGAACAACACATCCAAGCTTAAAGGCAACTAAATAATTAAGTTTAAAAAATGATTCAGTGTGATAGCGGAAATCTAAAGTTTTTACTCTCGCTACTTATGTCATTTACATTGTTGCTGTTCACTGCAGAGTTAAAAAAAAAGGGCAAATACCTACTTAAACTGAGGTGTTGTCATTCCTTAAACGCAACACAAGATATTATGTTTATGTACTTTTTCTTTTGTTGTATGATTTTCTGACTTTTGGGAATGTTATGATTGTTGTCGCTCTATAAATCCAGTTTTACTGTCACTATCTACTTACAACATAAATACGGTACAAAGCATAAAGTGCGAACAACCTACTTACAGGCTTAAAAAGGAAGATATACCTTAAAGCAAATATATAGGTATAATTATCTACTTACAACACACCACCATGATTTTCAAATATGCCAAGACGAGATGTCAAAATCACTATGCACTTTTTGATGAATTTCCAAAAACTGAAATTTAAAAAATAAATTGATGAATATGTTATCTGCGGAAGTAAACCGTTTCCTTTTAGCTGATCTTTTGTTGAGGTATACCTTGTTGAAAAATCACAATAATTCAACAAATTCCATGAGCGTTTGAATTTTCAACTTACAAAAACCACAAACGATGACAAGTGAACAATTGTTTTGTTGCACGGCAACAAAAAACCTACCTCTTTCACCCCACAAGATTTGCTTAAAAGTGTCGAAAACATATGTAAATTACATATTTCCTCAAAGAAACAATAATTTCAGTATTTTTCTTTGCAACTCAAACCATACCTGAAAAAGAATGAAATTCTGGAATTAAAAACGAACAGACCAGCGCGCAAACAACAATTAAAGTAAACTGTAAAGAAAAAAGGAAGGAAACAAAATTATTTGCCTGCTGTTGGCGATTGTCGATCACTCGTCTTTCTCATATCACCATAGGAACAAAGATGGGAAGCAGCATGGAATCAGTTCCAGTTTGGAAACGAATGCACCAAGTATTATGAGTTACGAAAATCACAAAACCTTTCAAAAATTCTCTTCTGCTTCATCTAAAATACTGTATAAATAATACAATACCGACACAACAATCAGGTAGGTCACTAAAAAAATACAAATATAAATGGTAATCAACAAAGTAATAAAACGCATTTCTTAAAATTATAACAGTAACCAGTAACAGAACAGGGGTGTCAGATGAGGTGCCTATCCTTCTCCCTCACTCCCTCGCCCTTTGTTGCCGTTTCCTTATGAAGTGCAAAGCTAACTTAGACGAACAATCTTCTTAGTATCTACGACATACGTCGATCAGCTCTAATATATAATGAACGAAGATATCCATGAGATATCCGAACCGATTATATTATTATTATTATTACATGTTCGGCGTTAACAAACTTATTTCTGAAGGATGTAATTAAGAGATGGGGTACTGTATCGATGTAATCGTATTGCATACAATCTACAATACAATGAACGAAGGTATCCGAACCGATTATATTATTATTAGTGATTAGAATAATATTACATGTTCGGCATTAACAAACCTAATTCTGAAGGATGAAATTAAGAGATGGGGTATACTATCGATACAATCGCATAGCATAAAATCTAAAATAAAAAGAAATTATTAGATATACATACATAATAATGCTGTAACATTAAGCAGAAATAAACTATATCCGCTTGAATGCTTATATGATACTGTGTATTTCAAAATTACATTTATTCTTATTTTTACTGTCTCAGCTCTTTATAGTCCAATCAGTGGGGGTCATTAAAGGCCTCTGCCATACAAAAGGTGGTGTAGTAGTAATTTTTTAATATGTTGTTAAGGTTTAGGCCTTCATGAAAAATCCAAGTTTTCGACCTTAGGGAGGGACCGCTCGAGCCGCCATCTTGAATTAAAGATAAAAAAACTGTATTTTTCAAAATATACCCGCAGCGGTTAATCTTACGATGAAAATGTTGGAATAAAAGTTAGATATCGATATTTTTTCGATGTGTCAAGTACAATGGGACATCGTCAAAAGGGCGGAACAATTTGGGCGGAATAATAATTTGGGCGGAGGCAAAAAGGGCAAAGAATATTTTGCAGATAACGAAATTGGCAATTGGTAAATTAATTTTATTTTTTTACTCGGAAACCGTTCAGCGGACAGAAAAAAGAGGCCATTTTGTTAGAAACTAGTGGAAGATTACGAAAAAAGTATTTATTTTGAAAAAAGCAGTAACGTAGCGTTTTTTTAGTTGAATAAAAATATGGCATTTTTACTTCTGCCATATCTCCAAAACAAAGCATTTTCGGACCCATGTTAATAGGAACTTTTTGTCATATTTTTATGCAAGGATTACGCTCCCGAAAGGATGCCGCTTTCTCTTGAATCACCCTGTATTTTGTCAAGGGGGCTATGGAGAATCAAATGTTATAATAAAATTGTTGCCCAGTAATGTCAATTTAGCGTCTAATGTCAGACAAGTTTTGGTCAGGGGTTTGGTCTGATATGACCATCGAACAAACTTTGATGCGGATTATGCAAAGCTGTGGGGGCCTCACTCGTGGTCGTGGAATAAATGACAGCGTACTTGCTCTCTGGACTTTGGGAATGATATCTTTGCATAACGTTTGCGATGCCATTGAGGAATATTGCGACGTTCATGTAAACTCGTCCGAGCAACACGTCGATACCAGGACTTCACGCATTAGTCGGGACAACGAAGACTTGAAGAAACCCTTGAACTGGTTTACTCAGCATCCTCCCTTCCCCGAAACCAATTCGCTTTTTTCCATCAGTACAGGAGTTGTCGGGGATGATAAGATTAACTGTCATTTGGCCAGAGAAAAAGGCATCGAGGTGATGACGAACATGATTGTCACGTTCGAAAATTTCGGGTCCATCATACTTAAACGCAAAGACAATGTCATCCCATTGGCAGCAGTCAAAAGCAGCATAAAAGTCGGGGAAGCAAAAATTTCCATCAACCCACTCATGCTGTTTCAAAGAATTTGCACTGCGAAGAAATCTGACGACGAGTTGAAAGATTATCTTGAATTCGAGTTTGCTCCATTTCCTTTGTCGCTTTTTTCAGAGGAAGGAATGCGCAAAAGTACGAAATCTTCATTGTACAAAGTTTTTACACAACTTCCAGAAGGTGTGGAATTCGGAGATAACCAAATCAATGTTTTGGATGGAGGATACCTTTTGCACAAAGTTGTATGGCACCGTAATGATTCATTTGCGTTTCACATGCAGTCGTTGTTTTTGATGGATATCCGAGTGATGGAGGCAAAAGGAATACCAAGGCCGCAAAAAGACTTCGCCGATCGAAGAAGCATATGTCTGCGGATGCTCTTTTCGATGAAACAATGCCCGTTCAAGTTTCCCAGGAATTATTTTTAGCCAACGAAAACAATAAAGCCCGTTTAATTTCTATGCTGACAAAAAAAAATGGAGCAGGCTGCTATTACTGTCAACCAGGCGGAAGAAGATGCTGATGTGTTGATTGCCAGAACAGAGATTTCCTTGTGCTCAAAATTTGATGCTGTTTTCGTAGTTGGCGAAGACGTTGGTTGACCTTCTTGTTTTGCTGACAGCATTGGCACCATCTCAAGGAAACATCTACCTCCGCAAACCAGGAAGGCAAAATCGTTGAAGGAATATATTCAGCTAATCGTTTAAAACATGAAGAAGTAGCTGAGAACATTCTGTTTCTCCATGCTTTTAATGTCTGTGACACGACATCGTCAATCTTCAACCAAGGAAAAATTAAGTTTTGTTCGCTTCTCCAGAAAACAGCAGAACTCAGTGACACCATTGACATCTTCAAACATCAGGATGCAACACCAGAGGGCATCGCAGATGCTGGAGCACGCTTTCTCGTTGCTTTGTATGGTGGCAACATGGAAGAAGACACCTTAGAAGAAATCCGCTATCAACGTTTTGCTAAATCAACCACAAAGAGTAAATCCAATCTTACTTTTTTGCCACCAACGAAGGATGCTGCGCGGTATCATTCTTTCAGGACATGTCATCAAGTGCAGAAATGGTATGGAATCGAGAAAAAACCAGAAGACTGGGGCTGGAAACTTGGCAGCAATGGGCTTGTTCCACTCACCATGAGAAAACAAGCAGCACCCGACAACTTATTGTAATTCATTTCATGCAGTTGTAGAAAAGGATGCGGCACAGCATGTGGTTGCAGGAAAGCTGGGTTGAAGTGTTCCGTTATGTGTGGCTTCTGCAGTGGTCAGTCATGCGAAAATGTCCCGGAGGTTCAAATCGATAGTGAGGACGAAGATGACCAAGCCTTAGCAATGGAAGAGCAATGTATTCCCATAAGCACCGATTATGGCCTTTCGGGGATACCACCATAAAAAAAACGCGCCATTTACTCTACCTCAAGGGGCTCAAGGTGGTGTGAAAATGAATAGAACTAAGAAATCATGGAAATATTACAAGCAGCGGTGGCTGGTGAGGTAGTGCCACGGTGCCACGATGCCATGGCACTACCTTATTTTTCAATTTATTTTTATGTTGTGCGTTATATTTTAATGAGACATATGAAGGTTATAACATATTTTGTTCAGAAAAATAATGTAGTACCATAGCTCCGTGGCACTACCTCACCAGCCGCTGCTGATTATAACTATGTAAAAAATAGCGAGAATTTCGGAAAAATTACAAAATTGGAGAGTTTTTCTATTTTTCTGGAAAATATGCTCAATTTTTCGTCGCTGTATACGCAGTGCAAGAGAGCCATATCAAATGCTCCCAATTGGCGGGCCCCAGGACCAGATTCCATCCACAACTTCTGGATAAAAAAATTTGCTTCTTTGCACGAGGTACTAGCTGGCCAATTTCAAGAACTGTTGGAGGATCCAATGAACATCCCTAATGAGATGTGCACTGCAGTGACCTACATGATTCCTAAATCTGAAAATACGCAACAGGCAAAAGAATATAGGCCAATCACCTGCCTGTCAACCGTATACAAGCTCCTAACGTACTGTGTGAAAAAATAACCAGTCACTTAAATCAAAATAGTATCATCGCAAAGGAGCAAAATGGGTGCAGACATGGAAGCAGAGGTACTAAAGAGCTACTTGTCATTGACAACATTGTAGGAAAGCATGCTATTACCAAACAAGGACATTTTTCGACCGCATGGATAGACTTCAAGAAGGCCTATGACTCAGTACCACACTCCTGACTGATTGAGGTTTTAAAGCTGTACAAAATCAAGGACAGGTTTGTAAAGTTGTTGCAGGGTCTCATGAGACTATGGAACACCAAACTACTAGTAACCGGAAGAGATGGGTATGAGACTCAGAACCTAACCGACGAGGAATTTTTCAGGGCGATAGCTTAAGCCCGGTTTGGTTCTGTCTGGCGCTTAACCCACTTAGCAGCATGCTTAGTTTGTCATCATATGGGTATAGACTCGACGAAACCAAAATTTCACATCTTGTCTATATGGACTATATCAAATTGTACGCCTCAAACGAAGATCAAATACGAAGCATGCTAGAGCTAGTGAAGTGGTTTAGTGATTCTATCCGAATGGAATTTGGGCTAAGCAAATGTGCCACAATTCATTACTCCCAACACCAAGCTGATGGACGGCACTGAAATTGAGACCCTGACAGATCCAGCCTATAAGTATCTAGGGATGCTCCAAACAGGACGAATCCAAGAGGGAATAATGAAGGAAAGAACAGCAGAAGCCTATTACCAGAGAGTGTCAGCGATAGCCAAATGCTACTTAGCAGCAGCTGAAATGATAGCAGCCATTAATACTTGGGCAATACCTGTGCTAATGTAAACATACGGCATTCTCAAGTGGTCCTCGACTGACCTAGGAAAGATTGACCTGAAAACTAGAAAAATACTTACCAAGTATAGGCTTCATCACCCGGCGTCTTTGTGCACGAGACTGTACCTCCCAAGAAAAGAAGGCGGGCGTGGGCTCAGCAGTGTAGAGGACACCTGTAAAAGAGAAAAGGCAAAATTAAAAAAGTGTTTCCTCGCAACCATTCTGGAATACACGGGGCAGTGAGCACGGCAGATAAAAATCTCTCACCGTTAAACCTGGACTATCCGCAACAAAATGAAGTCAGGGACAACGTAAAAGAAAAGCCGGCGGCGTTAAAATCTAAACCGTTACACGGAAGGTACATCAATGATCTCAGTAATGAGAACGTAGACAAAATAAGCTCTATCTCCTATTTAAACTATAGTGGACTGACCGGAGAGACGGAAGGATTTATTCATGCAATTCAAGATCAAGTGGCACCTACCAGAGCTTACTTGAAAATCACGAGGTCGCCGAACATAAATGATAAATGCCGATTGTGCAGTAAAACCCAAGAGTCAATCCAGCATATCTCATGTGGATGCTCCTACCTTGCACCGAATCAGTACCTCCAGAGACATAATAACTTGGCCAACATTATCTACCTAAATATAGCTGAGCAATGCAAATTAATAAGAGATCCCCCATCGTACTACAATTTTAAACCAGCGCCACTTAAAGAACATGAAGATCATAAAATGTATTGGGACCAACAGCTGATAACCGGTAGAACCATAGAACATAACAAACCCGACATAGCATGGTTTGTTAAAAAAGAACAAAAAGTCTATCTCATAGACATTGCTGTCCCACTCGACGCTAATATCCAGAAAACCGCAGTGGAAAAACGACTTAAATATCAAGAACTGGCATATAGTTTAAAGAGAATTTATAATCTCAAAGAAGTCGTAATAGTTCCATTAGTTATCAGCTGTAACGGACTTGTACTTGTACATAAGGATTTTCAAAGAAACCTAAGAGAACTGAAGATCAATAAAAACGTAGTCAGTCAATGTGTCAAGGCTGTAATACTGTGTACAGTAACAATTGTCCGAAAAGTACTTGGATAATGTCTTGATCGCTGGCCTATCCGACAAAGGCCACCCGAAGTAATAGTGAAAAGAAAAAACAGTTCATTTTAAATGGGACTTATTTTTCCAGCAAAAAAAATAAAGTCCAACAAAATTACACAATATTTGAGATTAGTGCATACAAATTAGTGCTAAAAACTTTTCCTAATTAAGTTTGTCGTTATCTGTTTAAATAAAGGTACTTTATTTAAGAACAAATTTAGACTTTTAACTATAACACGCCTTGTATAATAGCATTTTGAGTAATATTTTGTACAGTATTATTTTGGACCATGCAGGGTTTGATTCCAAAATATGAGTTAGCAACTTAAAAATTTTTGAACCACCTATCATGATCATTGGACACACTGTATTACTGTATAGATTATTTTAGTGGGAAAAATCATTATAAAAGGATCGACCATTGGTCATAATTTTCAAGTTCGATTATCTAATTATTAAGTTTCTGGTATTTAGAACAATCAAATATTGTACGAGCTTAATTTTTGTCTGTAAATCCGAATCTACCGAATCCAATGCGTCCTTTGCCAGTCGACTGATTATACGTAAAGGACCAATAATACATTTAATAATTTCGCAATAGTAAATATTATTGAAGGTTTATTTTAAATAAAGAAAATAAAGATTTATAATTGATAAATTACCAGAAAAATTTGCACGGTTATCGCTCGATTTTGCATGCGGTCACTTAACGCATTTTAAATTATTTTTTTCCGACTTTAAAGGTCTGTAGTACCGTCACCAATCGCCAGCCGCAAATATACCACACTTTCACTTTACAGATAATTATTGTAATAACGGGATCATTTAAGTCGGTAATTTAAAAAAAAATGTGTTAGAGGTCACTAACTCTCCTTCGCTCGTCGCAAGTTAAGGGGGATGAAAATAAATAGAAAATTTAAATTTATCAGAAATTTGTAACTTACTTACATTTAATTGCCACTGATACAAGCAATTTGCAGGTGGGGAAGTGTAAGAGGTGTTCGGTATCCCATTACAAATTTTATTATAGAATTAATGCTCTTTCTAAGGTATTTCGTAAGGGTTATTAATTAATAGTATAGCTGTTATAATAAAACGGTAATATAATAACTCGCCATTCACGTTGGTTTATTAGAAACGACTAAACTCAACAATTTAGCAATATCGCCCTATATAATAAAAGCTAATCAATCTAAAATAGTTTCCTAAATCTTGCTTCACGCATAAATTTGTTATAAATTAAAGGCGGAATATATAAAAGCGATTGTTCAGTTACGGGAAAGGTAAAGCACTACCTCTTTTATCTATTTGTTTGAATATTTTACAAAGTATTATTACTTAAATTTGAAATATCCGGCAAAACTTTTGCAACAGCCTTTATCTTTTTTTAGCGCCATAAAACATATTTTAATAGCAACTTATTACCCTTATGAACAAACGCTCAAGCAAGGTAAAGCTACTGTATATCTTGATTAGAGGAAAATGTATGGTGAAAAAATAGGGCCACCATCGCGAGGTTTTTGCAGGTGATCTATTATTAGTTAGGTACTACCTGTTTGATAGCAAATGGGTCACGGCTTCTTGGACTTTCCCCATTACAATAGACGACAAAATATGTCCTATGTTATAAAAAAAAGATCTGCTAGGTATATTATTATTTGTAATTCCTTAATACAGGGCGATTCACCACAGAAGGTGCATTGTCGATTCCAATACTAGGAATATTGCAATTTATAAACAAAATCGGTGTATCGGCTTAAAAATTGGTGATTACTTAAATAAATCATCATCATCATCATCATCCAGCCTGTTGAGTGTTGAGTCCACTGCTGAACATACCTTCCCCAAACGTTTCTATTTTTCTCGGTCTTGAGCAGCTCGGGTCAGTGTCCCGCTATCCTTTTGATGTCGTCGCTCCAGCGCGTTGGAGGCCTTCCTCTGCTTCTTTTATCAGCACAGGGTCTCCAATTCACAAGTCTGATGGTCCATCTATTATCTCTGAATCTCGCAACATGTCCTGCCCATTTCCACTTAAGTGTGGTAATTCGGCCGATTATGTCCTCGACTTTTGTTCTCCGGCGAATTTCTGTATTTCTTACACGATCCTGCACCCTGATACCTAGTATTGCTCTTTCCATTTTCTTTGGGCAACTCTGAGTTTGGATACGGTATTTTTAGTTAGGGTAAGTGTTTCTGCTCCATATGTGATGACCAGTAATACATACTGATTGTAGACCTTACTTTTTAGGCTTATTGGTAGGCCGCTATTAAAAACATCCTTCAACCTACCATACACTGGCCAGCCCAATCCTATTCTTCTAGCAAGTTCATGCGTCTGGTTATCTCTACAAATATTTGTACTCGCTAACTTCCTCTACAACATGGCTATCCAGTGTGGTAGAGCCTCCAAGCACCAGGTTCGTCATAAAGTTCGTTTTTTGGTGGTTTATTTTTAGTCCAACCTTTTCCGTGGCCTGTTTTGAGTTGTTCAATCATTAATGCAGCTTCCCTAAAATTGTCTGCGACCAACACAATATCGTCGGCAAATCGCAGGTTATTCAGCCTTTTCCCATCGATTTTAATGCCAATGTTCTCCCAGTCTAGTGTTTTAAAGGCATATTCTAAAGTGGCGGTGAATAAGTTTGGGGACATTGTATCGCCTTGTCTAACTCCTCTTTCAATGGGAAATTTGTCGCTGTTTTCATGGAGTCTAGTACTAGCCTGCGAATCCCTGTAGATACTGTGGACCAGACGAGTATATCAGCTATAGCCGATACGGCATTGACTAAGGGCTGCTAGTATTGCATTTATTTCAATCATATCGAATGCTTTTTTGAAATCCACAAAAACAAGCACTAGGGGTCTATTATATTATATCGTTTTTTCTATTAGTACTTTAAGCAGAAGTAAGTGATCGTTCGTTCCGTAGCCTGATCTAAACCCCGCTTGCTCTATAGGTTGATAGAAGTCTAGTTTGTTTCCAATCGTTTGTTTATTATTTTAGTAAATAGCTTGTACAAGTGGGAAAGCAAGCTTATGGGTCTGTAATTTTCTACATTTGCTGAATCCCCCTTTTTGAATAGTAATATCATTAAGATATCATTCCAGTTCGTTGGTACAGAACTATTAAAAAGGCAGAGATTGAAATGTTCCTTAATTTTATTCAATAGGGCTCTCCCTCCAAGTTTTACTGCTTCGATCATTATCTGGTCTTCTCTCGGCGCTTTGTTATTTTTCATACTCCTAAGGGACATTTCTATTTCTTCCACAGTGATCTAAGATAGTTCCTCCGATCCTTGATTCATGACTCGAGTGCTTTTCTTTATTTCCTTGGGTTCTTCTTCCAATTCTTGGCTGCTCTGATACAGTCTGGTAAAAAAACTCCGCAACGATCCGAAGCAGTTCTTCTCTGTTGGTTGTTATCTCTCCATTTTGGTCTTTTAGTTTTAAAATTTCATTTTTACTGGTATTCAGCTTTCTTTTTAGGACTTTCAACTTTGGTTCTCCTCTATGGTGTTCTTAATTTGGTGAGTATTATATTTTCTGATGTCTTTTATGATTCTTTTTGATATGTCCTTGTTCAATTGACGCAGTTCCGTTGTGGTGACATTTTCTTCTTGCAAATTTCTTCTGTTGTTCATTAATGATCTTGTATGTTCGGAGAGTTTATTATCTTCCTTCTGTTTTGGACAGCATCTTTTTGTGGCTTCAAGGATAGAGTTTGTGATTTGTTGGTTTAATTCTTCAATATTTGTGTTTTCGGATGTTTCCGCAAGAATGTTTGTTATTGTATTTTGAAATTCTTCCAGGTTTTGCCACTTGGTTGTTGCTTTAGTCTTAGTCAATTTATATCTTTCTTTTCCTAAGTTAATCTTTACACTAGCTCTAACCATTCGGTGATCACTTCCAACCGATACACGGTTTAATACTATCACATCGTGTATTATTGATTAAATAAATACATAATAAATACATAAAAATGTTTTTATTTTATCCTCGGCGAAGGGCAGCATTGCTGTT
>MU184849.1:228563-239715 GCA_016904865.1 Pissodes strobi | reverse complement strand
AAAAGCTTTAAGCTTGAAGCTACTGATTGGGGATGGAAAAAAGTCGGTGGTATATTAACCCCAATTATGACAGCAAAAGAACCAGCTCCCGAATCTGTTTTAACACTGATTTGGTGTTCGTGTAAAATAGGATGCGAAGCGTTTTAAGATCCTTTACACAAATAGTGCACTATATAAAAATCGACCTCTCCTATTGGTCGATCCATCTCGTATTACTTTGTCTTCGTGATGCAATCGTTTTCTGTCAAGAGGTCTCGTGGTGTAGAGGTTTAGATCGTTGGGTCTCACCTGGATGGCCGGGGTTCAAACCCCGTAGCTTTTTATATATATTTTTTAAGATTATGTTTCTAACCAGTTTTTTTTCTTGCTTTTGAGTTTGTCTTGGGTTAGATTGGGTTAGCACCTGGTTGGTTTCCTTTTCTTGAGCCCCCGTAGCGAACGAAGCGAGCGGAGGGCCATACGGATCGACCAATAGGAGAAGCCGATTTTTATATAGTGCACTATTTGTGTAAAGGATCTTATAATGCGGATGCGAACACAGGTGCAATTGCAGAAGAGCAGATTTACATTGCCCTGCAATGTTTTACCATTGTCAGGGACAAGCATGCAGGAACGTCGAATCTATGGAAGACGGCGAAGACTATAACATAGTCTTCTAAGAATTAGTCGATTAGGCCTACTGGGGACACCACGTACAAAAACGCGCCAATTACTTTACCTCTGAGGTGGTGTCGAAGCAAGTACGATCCATATAGAAAATTACTTCCTGTTCCGAAGATTTTATAGGATTAAGAAAGTAAAAGTGGTAAATTTATTTTAATTTTAAGTGATGCCAGTAGCCTACTATCAACTTTTTAGCGTTCAGCATTGTACTTTATATTATATTATATATTAGATTGCATTCACTGTGCAACTGGAAGGAACTCTTATGTATACGCCTTATTTCTCACATTATTATTAATTTTAGGATAAAATGTACAGCAACATTTTTTGTATAAATTTTGTGAGGCATATTTTCTATATAGGTTATTTTAGCAAAAAGTGCACCGTTCTCGAGATAATCTAGAAAACTTGAAAAAGGGGGTATAAACGACGTCCTAGGGGATTAAGCACACTATTTAAGGGTGGGAATTTTTCGATTTAGTATTTCTTATGTCATTCCTAACATTCCTACCAATTTTTGAAAACTTTCAGAATTTTATCCGATATAAATCGTAATATTACTGAAGTATAAAGGGGCTACGATGTGTCAAAGAATACCGGCCAGCGAATCTTACAAATAGAAATCTTTAAAATTTGTGGCAGATCGTAAATTATAAAAAAAACAGGAAATTAAAATCGAAATTTATGAGGAATGAAACTAAGTTGTCTACTAAACAAATAGTGGCTATAACCTTGGAAATATAAATACAATTGTTCATTAAAAAGTGGGTAGAACAAAAATTTAACAGAGAGTGGGTAGACCATAAAATAATATACATACTTGTTACTAAAATTCAAAAGTTTTTTCCTAGAGTAACCTGCAGTCTATACAGTGTGGCCCAAATTGGGTATACATGTATGGGTATCTTCTAAACTATATGAGATAGAAAAATGGTTAAATGGCGAAAGTTGTAGGCCATTCAATTCCCAATTCAACGCCATTTTGATAACGATTTTCTCTCTTTTTGTTTTTGAGATATTTTGAAAAAATCAAAAAGTTGTATTTTCGAAAAAGCGCTGTACTTTTTTTATTTAAACATATTTTTTAAAATCTGTAAAAACATTGTTAGGACAACTTTTTACGCTCGATGCACCCATGTAATCAGTTTTTAGTTCTGACGTTTCGGTTCTGAGAAACCATCATCAACTTCGTTTTTTCTTATGGCGATCATTTTGCTTTTTAGCACATTTAAAAAGAACATATTTTTTCCTTTCTTATGATGTATAACACTTTATAAAAATATTTTATTTTTATGTCAAAAAACGACAAAGTTAATTTTTAACTGAGTTGGCCATGACGGCGGAGGCCATTTGCCGTAATAAATGATAGTGTTGCTATGGTAATTCGGCGGCATTTAAGTAATTTTACTGAAAAGTGACATTGTTCAGTCAAAACGCTATTTGGTAGGTTTTGTTTAAATTTTCATAAATTTTGATTTCTAAATATCGCCACGCGATATGCCAGTGAAGAAAAATATGACATATTAGAATGTTATATTAAATGTAATAGAAATACAAATCTTGCCACCGCCGACTATTTGGACCTGTATCACGGCACATATAACAACTTTGCCGTGCCTGTATCCTGAGAGGCAACAGCCATGACTATTCGCGAGGCTTGACCTGAACTTAAAAAATTATGGAAGCTTTGAAGTACCAACGCCAAAGAAATATCAGATGGGCAATCAAGCTCGTGACGATGACATTAAGGATATTTTAATGCGAACCGGACGACGTCGACGAGAGTACGTGCGAGGGAAATACTTATAGGTACCAAGAACTACTATCCAAACAGTCCTTAAAGAAAACAAATATCGTCCTTATAAACCTACTATTGTTCAAGTTTTAAAGGAAACAGACCCAAGGCGATTATGATTTTCAAACTGGTTTGTAAACCAATGTCATGAAAACCCCAATTTCAGTATGAAGATTATTTGGACCGGCGAAACGTTTTTCAGCAACTGCGGAGCATTCATTATTGTGAATATCCATTTTTGGGCCACTGATAATCCTCACCAAGTGGCAGAACGTAGGCCACAAGTAGGCTTTGGCTTTAATGTCTGGTGTGGTGTGTACGGTAAGTCTACACAGTCCGCAAAATATTTACAAAGTCAAATAGTATAATTTGTTTTTAGATAATCAACTTATAGGACCCTTCATTTACAATTAAATAATATTATATCAAACCGAGGTCCTGTAAATTGGCCAGCTGGGTCCCCGGATATTACACCCCTCGGTGTAATCTTTGGGCAAAGTTTACAGAATAAATATAAGTTGCCTCGCTCACTGTCGAAACTTTAATGCATTGAGATCACAAGCGTGCGGCAGATACCTGCATATTCTGTAAACTTTGTACTTTGTACCGTCAAATACCGTGAACAACTGTGTATGCGTATGCATCGGCGGTGGCTGGGTCCTCGAGCGGGACGAGGTGGTCAGGTCTAGCCGGTTTCGCGTGGTTAGATTAGTTAGTTTGGGTATGTTAATAGTAGTAAATTGTAAAGTAAGCAGTTATGAACAGAAACCGATACTTATATTTAGAACGATAGTTTGGAAATTAATAGCAAATATTGATTTGTACGGCAACCGCCCTCCGTAGCAACTGTTGCTAAAGCCAACTCAATATTGTTTCAATATTATTTTGTCCTTTGGTCACATGGCTTCCCAAGGCTTCTATAATTTCATAGGTTCATAGCAGACTTGTCTTAAGGCTTGAGTCTTGAGTGTTGACTGTCAGGATTGAGTTCCAAATAACTGGCGGTGCTACACTTGTATTCCTATTGCATTTAATATAACATTCTTAACATATTGATATTATTTAATGATGTTTGGCAGGGCAGCTAATATTAAACTTACCTTTTAACAAATATTAATAAAAACAAAAATTACTAAAAATGAAAAGTTAAATTCGATGTTTGTCTGATCAATGTTTCGTATATTTTTCAGTAAAATAACTATGAAACACTAGCAATATTTGTTTTGTACCGCAAATGGCCTCCGCAGTCATGGCCAACCCAGCTAAAAATAAAATTTGTCGTTTTCTGACATAAAAATAAAATATTTTTATGAAGTGTTATACATCACAAGAAAGGGAAAAAAAAGTTCTTTTTAAATGTGCTAAAAAACAAAATGGCCGCCATAAGAAAAAAAGAAGTTGATGCTGGTTTCTCATAACCAAAACATCAGAACTAAAAACTGAATACATGGGTGCATCGAGCATAAAAAGTTGTCCTAACAACGTTTTTACAGATTTCAAAAATATCTTTAAATAAAAAAAGTACAGCGCTTTTTCGAAAATACAACTTTTTGATTTTTCAAAATATCTCAAAAACGAAAAAAGATCAAATCGTTACCAAAATGGCATTGAATTGGGAATTGAATGAACTAAAACTTTCCCCATTTAACCGATTTTCTATCTCTTATAGTTTCCAAGATACCCATACATGTATACCCAATTTGGGCCACACTGTATATCAAGAATATATTGCTTAGAATTTCCGTCCAGATTTAAAAAAGTAAAAAGTTATGAAAAATATATTTATGATACCAGACATATTTTGCACTTTGATTATTTTTTTTTAAAATGCACAAAATTTTATATTATTGAACTTATCTAATTTGCGTATTACTCCAGATTATGCTGTTCAACTTTTAATCCCTAAAATACGATAACAGTGTGATAAACATATTTTTCATTTTGATCATTTATAATGCACAAAAATACGATATAATTGCATTCATCTTTGTTGCGTATACAAAAAATAACTTGAAAAGTATGTCTGCCTCAGTTTTTGACAACAATATTGTACCAACCATGATCATTGTGTAGTGAAATACTTATATAAACAGAATTTATCATTTCATGCCTCCATTTCCTCGGATACATTTACTTCTTGAAACAAGGAATGAATTCAAATTTAATGAATCAACATCTGTTGTAAGTATCATTGGTTGGGACAAAATTGTAGCATATTTAAAACTAAAGATTTTGAAGATACCTACGTACCTATATCTAAGCATGATTTTTTTTATTTTTATTTTCATCGAGAAATCGAATATCGTCATACGTTTGTAGGTTTACTTAAAAACCTACCAAACTTGGATGCAAAATCATAATCAAATCACAGATGCAGGATCTTTTTTCAAATTATAACAAGAAGCTTTCAAAAAATAAAAAACTACTGACTTCGTCAAATTTAATTAAGTAAAAATAATTCCGAAGTGGTCTGATATGTTCCCCATAGCAATAGTACAACGACCTTTGTCCTTTTATTAACATTTCAAGAGAATATATGTAATTACTAGATGGTTTAGAATTCATACGCCTTGATTAATACGGACATCTGTACCAATCTATAACAAAAGATATCATTAGAAAGTCAAATTCTTTATATTAAAATTACATGGTTGCGAAATTAGATCAATTATTTCGCGAGGGACTATCTGACGCAATGTTTTGCCTTTTTAACTCTTCGTATACAGAGGAATATAGAAACACGTTTTATTAGAATAGATGTCCGTCAGTTCTTGTTTTTGATTAATTGCTTTGCATTTTTAAATAATAATAAAATAATTACGTAATTTTTTTTTTGAGAGCCCACTCGATATTAATAACTTGCAGATATTCGGCACTAAGAGTGCTTTGAAATCAGATTTTCTTTTAAATCTTCAAAAAAAACTTATTTTTTATCCAGGGTGTACTGTTAGTACGTACTCATATTTCAGGAGCGTATACAGGAGATCAAAATTCATTATTTATTTCATATAATTTCTTTTTTAGTGGTCCTCCTGAGGGCGTTTTAAGGAATCTTATATTGTAATAATAGTGTAATGTAGTATTATATCGATGAAGATTATTCATTGATTTGATGCTGAAGCCGGTCTTTTACTCTTATAAGGAACTTGGGACGGACGGCCCCCAATACAAAATTTGTTCAAACTTTGACAGATTATATCGTGATATACTACTGCAGATATATCGTTTACATACTACGAATATTTTTTACAAAAAGGATTATTCTGATAGAAGGAACGGTTTTCTAGATAGGTCGGTCTTGTTTAGTCAGTCTAAAATACCGTAATATTGACCTTTCCTTTTCATATGTAAACATCTTACGTGGCGGTATAAGGGTAAATATCGGCAAATGGGACGGAAATGTGTAAACCAATGTGACATCATAACCCATGCGCATTGAGGAGCAAGCTAATCTAGGTCGGCCGCGATTGCAACGACTCAAGTGGCGCATCTAAAAAGTTAGCCGCTAGGGCGGTATTAGATTTTCATGTCCATGATGTCGATATAGGACATATGTTTACACATCAGTTATTTATCCTAACTTGAAAAAAACAATAGCTTTGAAACAAAATTGACCGGTTGATAATAAAATCGGCTTATTCACAAATAGAATGCGGGTGTTGTAGAGCCTCTATCAAGTTCCACTTTCGAGTAAAAAAAATAAAAACCACATAATTAACTCCATACTTGACTTGGGGTGACATTGATCAGCCATTCAATGCTTGCCTAGAAACAGTCGTAATCACAATAAACGTGATCTATTTCACCCATTTTCAGGTCCATTTGCTCATTCGAAAGCTATACAAAATTTTGGGGGAAATTTGCTGTGTTGGACATCGTTCAAATTTGAAACGTAGAAAATCTTTATCCAAGCGAAATAAAATAAGACAAGCAGTGTAGTTCACTTCAGTGGAGAGCTGTAAAGATAGTATCAAATATAAATAAACTGAAACAATTTTATCGTGATAGAAAGAAAAAAGCAATACGTTTCGAAGAAACTTGATATTTTTCCCGCATTTTCAGCCACAAGTAGTGGTAAAAAACCAATCACTTCCTATGGGTCCACAACAAATAGATCATTTTCGTTTACTCTGAATGTCCTTCTGCAGGATCTAGTAACTTCATATCCATCAATTCAAATTCATCGTTCTCCTAGACATTTTGTACGATAGCTACATAATGATAATTAACAATTTTTCACATACCTCCACTAGCATTAGCCAATAAATAGGTTCCTTTAGTGATGTCTTGGCTGACCACTTTTAAATATTATTTTTCTTCATTATCTTGCATCAATGCAAAAGCCTTTTCTGTTGGGTCATCATCGAAGTTATTTATTACGGGATCATTTACATCACACATCGCTCTTGCTGCTAGTGCTTGAGTTTTGTGAGGTTACGCTTTTTCCAGGTACGACATACCATTTGGTGATTTGTTGCGGCTTCTAGATGGTGTTGGAATATTTGTTCTCCTTGCAGCAGCAGCAGCAGCAATGCTCTGCATTTGTCCATCATCAATACTCTCTCTTGACAGTGTTTCTAAAACACGATCCTAATTATGTAGCACGACTCCCATTGCTTCGGATAAGGTCCCAAATTTCTTTTAATTGATTGATGCTGTTTATCATTTAATTGCAATAAATGCGGAAGTATTTTTCTTATCGGCAGGCGTAAGATTTGGATGAGTTCTCTTCCAAACAAGAACTCCCTCCAGGCCATTTTGAATTGTCTGTAAACCCTATTTAGATATACCCTTAAGGGTTGCCACATATGTGTAGCATTTTTTGGTAAGCAAAATTTCCAGTCGATTTAAATTCCAGTCGATTTAAATCGGCAACAATTACCCTCTTCCCGTTAAGATTTTTTTTTGGGGGGCGGGTTTATCATGTGGCCATCGATTTTCTTTTAAATAGTCTTGGAAGAGTCTGTTCCATTTCTGAATCCCGCTGTTCATCTGTTTCAGCTATTTGATTGCTTGATGGTAGCTTACTTAAAACCACATTGGGATCAAATGGAAAAATTCCACTGGCTAAAAATCCAGATATAACAGTTCTTTAATTTTTTCCTGTATTGAATCTAGTATTAGCTTAAACAGTCTAGGGAATTCTGATTTAGAACTCACCCCCCCCCCCCCCCCCTGTTTCTTAATTCGAGTTTCCCAATATTCTTCTCCATTCTGCTTTGAGGCTACATCCAGAGATTTCAGGAAAAACGGAGAATTTGGAATTAATAATATGAAGACAATGTTATTATTTTCACAGTCCTCAATGGTTCTTAATAAAATATGACTTGTTAAGTTGTAATTTAAAATTTTGTCTCCATTTAATTGTCTAAAGTAGGGCAAAATCACATCTTCGAACACCGGCCAATCGAATTACCCACTTTTTATTTTGTTGTAAACTGCTCCCTCAAGTTCTCCTTTAATCCATGTAGGATAAAGATGTTGGCATTGTAGATGATATAAGTAAGTGAAAAGTTCTCCAGGACGCTCAATGCCATCATAAAAAGATATGAGGTTTTTACTTTAATCTATTATACGAGCAGTATGTTTGACTCCCTCTTTGCAGATTCTTTAGGCTCTTTCCGAATAGACAGACATATGCGATTCATGGGCGACGGCAAGACAAAGTGCAGGGAGGAGGGGGGGCGAGTAGGTGCGAGGAAAGAGCTCGCAGGGGTAGACGGAGGCTAATTTGCCGAAGGCGGAAATTTTGGGGATGCCAAGCTCAATTGTTACCCAAAAGTCGTTAGAAAAAAAAAACACGCCTTCCACGAGCGGACATGGCGGATTTTTACTAAGGATTATTGACAAATTTCCCAAGTCAATTAAACGTAAAAAAAATTGAGCTGGGCAATAGACAACAAAAGTAAACTGGAACTAGACCTCGGTCTCGATGATATAATATAACAATCGAACCTGCAATCGTTAACTCTTCTTCATTTTCTTAGGTTAAGTTGGAATTTAGGCGCTGTAGGTTGTAGTTTTCGGGAAAAACGTTACTTGGAAGTCCATTCCAGAGCGAGGCAGTTCTCCAGATAAGGAAGTCCCGTAACAGCAACATCCTAGGTATTCGCAACTGAATTGCATGTTGATGATCAGCTTGTATCTGACGGATGTTTCTGTTTGGCACAACCCTGGGGGAATCATAAGTGCCAGTTCGTTCGAACACCTTCCGTAGTAGTTTTCAAGTCAACTCTGGGCCATCCACAAGACGGACTGCTCTTCTCTGTATGGAGTCCAATATCTTGAGATCTTGAGACCTTTTATGCTGAATTGTACAGAGAACCAAGTGAGCAAACAACAGATACTAACATACCCAAAATTCAAAACCAAGGATCTGAAGAACTGCCAGAAATTACACTGGCCGAACTAAGTGAAGCTCTTTGGGAAATGAAAAAAAAACAAAACCGCAGGTGAAGACGAAATTGAATTTGAAGGTATAAAGAATGGGTGTATAGCTCTACATCAAACTATTTGTAAACTTTGCCTAATAAGTGGTACAACTCTCTTACAGTGAGATCGAGCCACTATAATTATTCTCCATAAAAAATGAGACATAGCGAAACTACAAAATTACAGACCATAAAGTCTCCTCTCGCATATGTATAAATTAATTATGAGGATAATCCCGAAAAGAATCTCCAATAAACTCGCTCGATATCAACCTTGCGAACAAGCAGGTTTTCGAGCAGAGTACGGCACAAATGACCACCTGCAGAGTCTGAGAAACCTCATCGAACGGTGTGTGGAATACAACAAACCACTCTTCCTGGTATTTGACGACTACGAAAAGGCATTCGATACTATAAGTCAGAATAAAATGATACAAACCCTTTCAGAGTGCCTAGTTGATCACAGATACACAATTATAATTCAGAACATATATGAAATGGCAACAGCACGTGTAAAAATACACGAAAACCCGCAAGACCTCCGCATTGAAAGGGGAGTATGCCAGGGAGATGTCCTATTGTCAAAGTTAATTACGGCGCTCTTAGATTATATGTTTAAAAGAATTGATTTCGGAGATATGAGCATAAACATAAACGGCAAAAAACTAAATCATCTGCGATTCGCCGATGATATCGTTGTGTTCACAGATGTTATCGATGATGCTAGAGAGATGCTACGAAGACTAGAGAATGCGTTAAGAATAGTGGGGCTTAATATAAACGCCAACAAAACGGAATTTATGACCAACCTCGTGATAAGTGAAGGCATACCGCTTAATGATGGTTTTTTAAGACAAGCCTGCTCGTATAAATACCTAGGCCACGAAATGCGCCCGCAGAATCGGGCTAACATGGGGCGCCTTTGGCAAATTAAGACATATCCTTAAATCAAATATCCCAATATGCCTAAAGAGAAAAGTTTTTGACCAATGCGTATTGCCAGTACTCACTTATGGAGCAGAAATTCTCACCCTTACAAAACAGACTGTAAATAAAATACGCACCGCTCAAAGATGAATGGAAAGATCAGAATCTCTAGTAGCCAACTACAACAAATGACAGCTGTAACTGATGCGATAGTGCGGATAATAAACTTAAAATGGAATTGGACGGGCCACGTAGCTAGTTTTGCGGATGAACGATGGACGAAAACATTTTGGAATGGAGGCCTCGTCAGAACGTAGTAGAAGACGCCCACCAACGAGATGGTCCGACGACATCAAGAGGATCCGGATAAACTGGATGAACGCCACACAGGATCGACAATGATGCATTGGGTTGCGGGAAGCCTATGTCCAGCAGTGGACTCAAATGGACTGAGTGATGATGATGATGATGATGATGATTCCACGATGACGCTCATAACCTTATTGATGGTAGAAATATGTTTTTCTCGCTCGCGTTGGGAACGAGCAGCGGTCATTGGAATCCACGAAATGAATGAGGATATAAGAGTTCTGTCGTCTGCAAATCTGTAAATACAATTGTTTATTCTGTCTAAGAGATCATTGATACAAAGCAGGAACAGTGTGTGAGATAATATACACCCTTGAGGAACTCCGGCATTGATTTTAAATTTCTCCGAGAGATGCCCATCAATACTAACCTGACCTAAATCCATTAAAACTTTTCTGAAAATATATATAATAACTAGTTTATTCAACACTTGTGCATACTAGAGAAGAACTGCCATTGGCAATAACACGAACCTACAGTTAGATCCATAACAATCCTGAAATAGTATTTAAAGTCATAACTTGTATATGTTACTTCAGATCTGGCACAGTTCGAGGCAAGACTCTCTCAGTATAAACTGTTCTTACTTCCACAGAGTTGCATAGCGCTTTGTCATAAATTAAATGGATGTCAACATAGTGTTATTGTATTCTGCCGTACGGCGTTTGACATGAACCGATTCATCTCGAAATCCATTAATTTTACCGGAATAAATGAAAAGTATCTTTTTGGGTAAAAATCATCGGAGTCTCTAAAAATGATATTACCTGACTGTGCTGGAGACATTTCGTTGCCGATTTGCATATATATGGAGTAGGGGCAATTGAGAGTAAAAGATCGGTTTCAGCAATAAATCGTACATTTTTACCGCTATTACACTATCTCAAAATTTAATTACAGTATGTAAGGCTGCTTAAAACTTAGAAGCTTACACGTACGGTACCCCTTTGGAATCCGATATATCAGT
>MU184849.1:193362-228553 GCA_016904865.1 Pissodes strobi | reverse complement strand
AATTTTTGGTCCATTTGTCCTCTTGTCTACCCGATCGCCGGACATACTGTATATATATATATATATATATATATAATTGCCCTGTTTAGTCATTCTGATCGAGGCGTGAGTAATTATAATAATCATTATTATTGAGAGTTTAAACTCGAAAATCTGAATTTGATTTTATATCGATCTTTTATTAGTGCTCTTCTACGCCTTCGTGTAATCAGTCTTTTAAGCAAATGTAGTTATAATTTTTTTTATAAAGAAGAGCCCAATCTAGTTTATATATGTGTTGCAGAACAAGAGCAGATCCGATAAGCCATGTTAAAAATCGGTAAACAATATAATGATCTGAAGGTCTGAAAATCAGAGATGGGTAATGATGGGTGTTCGACGTCTACGTCAAAAACCGCATCGAAAATGTGGTATATCGTATCGAGAATGTCGAAAATCGTGTGGAAAATGCCGAATATTTTGTCAGAAATCTATATTTTTTGATATAACTTTTAAGCGGTCATTTGTTCTCAATAGTTTTTCACTCTAAACTATTTATTTACAAAGTATTGCTCACGCCAAAAATCACAGAACAAATACCCAATAATAAAAATAGCAACCAGCAACAAACATATTGCTACATTTGGCAACATAGACGGCCAGGGCTTAATGACGTACTTCACAGGTATTCGGGGATTTCCCTTGTTTGGAAACAAACGGTAATTTCTATTTTATTCAGCAATTCGGCATTTTCATCCAGCGAATGATTTTTTTCTGTTTTTTGAGTGGATTTACGTTTAAGAATTTGCAATTAGTGTTGTAATAAGTGTTTAAAACATACTTATAATGGCTGGGCTACTTAAACATGCATTTTGGCATGAATATGGATTTAATTTAATCAAAATATACGAAAAATGTCCAGCTTTATTTAGAACACTCAAGAGTCGCAGAACACGCTGGAGGTAAATTTGGACTCCGATAAATCCGACAATAATCAGCCTTTGGCAAAGCTTTTAAGATCTGATGCTGGTCCAAGCCGTCCAAGTGCTCCAAGTAGTAGTGATAGCAGTAGTGTAAAAATGGTAAGCTTTAATTGAATTTACGTTTTCGAGAATATTTGATGAAGCTTTAAAGGCAATTTTTAGCAGTATGTTGTAATTTGTTTCAGAAAAAAGTGAGTGCGATAAAGATAAGGAAGTGACCTCGGAGTTGACAGTTGAGGAAGTCTCAGTTGAGCAATTGACAATTGCAAAACCTTTTCAACTTAACCAAGGAAAAACGGACAAAAACAGCTTAAGAGGTATAAAGTTTGCTAAAGCTAGTTCTGGTTCTTCTGGTATCTTCTCAACATTTTGCAATAAAATGTCTTCCAAAGAAAAATAAAACCTGGATAGTGCTTTAGTACAACTTATTTTTGGGTGCAAAATACCCTTTTCCTTAGTTGAATCAACCTATTTTAAAAAAATTATAAACTCACCTCGCTCTTCTTACAAATCCCTCAACAACTCGTTACTCCCAAAATGTTATGAGAATTGTAAAAATTCCCTTAAGAACTTTCATGCAGAATTCATCATGCTGATGGCGGTTGGAAAATTTCTGCGAATAATTCAAAAAGTGTGGTATGCCTTATTCATAATGTAGGGGGAGATAATAGCTTTCCTTGATTCTTATCACCTTGCGGGAGAAAAGGAAACGGTGAATAAACTACAGAAAATTGTTGAGCAGTGCGTAACTTTGGCGAAAAAAAATATATAATACTAATATTTATGCAGGCTGCCAAGATAATGCCAGTGACATGATAAGGATGTGTACCAAAGATTGATCTCTTTGATACACAAATTGGAATAGTCAAACTGCAAGACTTCTAGCAAACTAATTGGTATGAGGAGAGGTTGCTGGAAAAGTACAACCCGTGTTGATATAAGTTTTATCACTTAATTTAGAAAAAGCTATTATTAACCATAATGGGAAAACAATAATAGTAGCTGGAGAAACACGTTGATGTTCATTTAGAGAATCTTTGTAAATTTTTTGGATAATTTAAGAGCTATGAGAACAGCAACTACAGAAGATAATGCAAAAATAAAACAAAACATATCAAAATTTGTTTTTGATGAAAATTTAAAAAACCAAGTAAAGGATAGCATCAAATTATTTGATCTTGTGAGCAAGCTTTTAAATAAATTACAAGGCACACAGACTTCAGTTGCTGATGTAGCTGAGTAATGGTTAAATTTGCGTTTACCACAGGGCTATGAACAATAACACTTTAAAGAAAAAAGACAGAACCAAGCTTTAAACATCTAATCTCTGCAAATTTTTTGCACCCTCTTTATAAAGGAAAGAGGTTGTCTGAAGATCAAGTTTAAGATTTGGAAAGTTTTCTAATCGATAATCTAAGTGCTGATGGACTAACACGACCTTCATTGCAAAAGAAAAACAAAACGTTAAATAAATGACCGATGTGCAGACATTCTGTGGTCTATCTGAAACGCACTTTCCAGAACTGGCCAAACTAGCAATTAAATTAAACTGAATACCAGCTTCTTCCGCGCTGCTGGAAAGGTTTTTTTCGAACTGGTCATTTATTTACTCCAAATTGAGACATAGGCTAAGTTCAATGAAGTTAATATACATTTAGTACCAACTCAAAATAAGGGATGTCGGCAAAAGTGACGATTTTAAACTTTGTGAAATCTTTAGTTTGGACTCCTTAGTAAATGTAGTGCCTAATATTCTCTTTGTAATATTTTTTATGTTCATAACAATATGTTCATATTTTTAAATAATAGAAATAGGTATACTTTCCGAATTAAGATTTTTATTTTGAAGTTAAAATAACTAAATATATTTTCGACTGTCAAAATAGCTATTTATGTAACTAGTTACGAAATGGACGTCGTTTTTGCACTAGATGTGCATCGTGTGCAAAAACACGTTATTTTGTATCGTGTCTCACACAATATTTTTTCTACGAGCTTGCGCAAAGTGGCTACTTTGCGCACGCTACTCAATGCGCGAAGTAGTACTTTCCCGCACGCTAGGCGGGAAAATGTGCGGGAAAGTAAAATTCTCTAAAATCACCAGAGACAAGAAAATATTCATATATTTTTAGAAACTTTACGCTTTTTGACTTTTTATGCAATATAAGAAACCGTTTTAAGTCATAATTATACTCTTTTCCCTAAAAGTTTCCGTAATTCGCGATATTGTAACTTAAACCAAAAACCATATATTCTGAAATCCTCGGTATTAGCTCTGTTCCAACGGACTATGAAAACCGTACATGGGACGTTGTATAGTTTGTCAACATGACAGGATATTTATCGCCTTCAAAAGTGAAATTGACAACTAGAAATGACGGTCCCTCGTACGGTTTTCAAGTCGGTTGGAACAAACCTTAAGTATCAAAAAATTATGTCAAGCAACAATACTTATTGTCAGATTGACAGATTTTAAACAAATCTAGGTGTAAAACGAAGTATCCCAAAAACATAATCCTCAGCGTCGCTAGAAGTTTTTAATCAGATAATCGTCGTTATTATTTTTGTGCTTATTTGTCGCAGGCACGTGGAAGAAAAATGTGGTTAATCGAATTTTTTATGCAATATAAGAAAACCGTTTTAACTCTTAATCATTCCTTTTTCTCTCAAAGCTTCCCTAATTCGCGATAATACAACTTAAACCAAAACCCATATATTTTTAAGTCATGTCAGGTCAACAATAATAGTCATGTAAAGCAACAGTAGGTATAATTGACAGATACTTTTTCTTTTATTTAAATACGGGTCATTATTATTATGTGCTTGTTTGGACCGCGCTCGTAGAAAAAATATTGTTCCTAACACTTGCGCAAAGTGACTTTTCCGCACTCGACTGATTGACTGATCACTTTGCGCACTTGTTAGGAAAATAGCTATTTTGTAATTCAGTTATGACGGACAAAAACAACATAGCTTTATTATTTCAGTTACGAAAAGCTGTCATTTTGACATTGATTTAAGTAGTCAAAAGTGGTTTATTTTAACACTAGTGCTAAAATGGGTTCATTCTAACACCAGTGCTAAAACGAGTCATTTTAAAATGAACCCATTTTAGCACTAGTGTTAATTTGAACCACTTTAGACAACTTAAATCAATATTAAAAATACAGCTTTTCGTAACTGAATTACAAAAAATATTATTCGGCGTGTCGAAAATCTAGTCGAATATGTCAAATTGCCGACGTCAAATCTGCATATCGACGTGACAATATTTATAGGATTTTAATGGAAATTATACCATTTTACAGTAATATTATGCATTAAAAGTTGGAACTATTGTTTAAAATTTTGAAATTTATAAGGTATTTAGATTAAGCGAGAGTGAGATAGTGACAACAAAGCTTTTTTTAACGTAAGTCGCTAAGAAAACTTCAGGATCCACGAAAAAAGCGTTTTCATGCATTTTGTAATAAAAATTAATCAATTAAATCCGGATTTTGTTTCTATTTCTACCAACCCCTAGTAAATATGGTAATTTGTTAAAACTTGTTTAAAAAAGAAATCCGTTAAATGGTTTTCTTTGCGTCATCAACATCTCTGCAAGGGCATATAATACTATGCAGCGTCTATGCGCCGCAATTTTGCATCAATTCGTTTAAATTAAGACGTAACAAGAGGAATCAAAAATATTCAAATTCAAAAAAATTGAGATTGTAAAATTAGGTTTATATTAATTTTTGGTCCTGAAATAAATTTTTATGCGGATTTCTGATAGATAAATAATTAAGAAAAAGCGTTTTCATGCATTTTTTAAAGAGCGTAACAACCGGACTTTATTTCTATTTTGTACCAATCTCCCCCTATGGTTTGTTTACAAAGATTCACAATCAAAATATACAAATACAAAAAAATTCAGATTGTAGAATTAGGATTATATGCTCAAAAAATTTTTCTTCAGATTTCTGATAGATAAATAATTAAGAAAAAACGCTTCCATGCATTTTGTAATGGAAGTTACAACCGGATTTTGTTTCTATTTGTACCAATCCCTATTTCTAAAACATGGTAACCCCTAGTAAAAATGGTAATTTGTTAAAACTTATCTAAAAATAATTCAATAAAATATCCTATGACCTGTTTCGAAAGATTCACAATGTAGAATAAGTGGCATCAAAAATATTAAAATTCAAAAAATTTGAGATCGTAAAATTTGGATTATATTAAATTTTGGCCTCGAAAACTTTTTCTTCGAATTTTTGAGGAATAATCAAGAAAAATTGTTTCCATGCAATTTTTAATGAGAGTAACAATCGTATTTTTCTCTTTGTACCAATCCCTATTTTGAAAACATGGTAAACCCTTGTAAAAATTGTAACTTGTTAAAACTTATTTAAAAATGATTCAATAATTTCCTATCCTATGATTTGTTTAAAAAAATTTACAATGTGGAACAAAAGGCATCAAAAATAGTCAAATTCAAGTAATTTGAGACCGTAAAATTTGGATTATATTAATTTTTTCTTCGGATTTTTGATAGATAAATAATTAAGAAGTTGCGATTTGATCCGCTACTTTCTAAAATTGCAGCCTAATTTTAGATTTCAATGTCGTGATTTGAATACTAGAGCTAGCGATTTACCGCGAATAATGTAAATGCTGATTTTAGCGTGTCATAATAAATATGGCTGCAACAATATGTTTCCCAAAGATTTGAAAGTAATGTCCTTATAGGCATAGTATGACTTATAGAGTTAGTATTTTAAAAGCATCAGCTTCTCGAAAATATATGTCTTTGCGGGTATAGTTTTTACTTGCCTTTTTATTAAGCATTTTATCAGCCCGGATCTATAATAGGCTAACTTTTAAGCCACTATTTCAATAATACTCAGTTGCTAACACTCGTAAAATAGATAATTCCATAGCTCTAGCAAAAGCTTTTTAAGTTCTATAAAATATTCCATTTTCTTCAAGGGTTGTAACTGCTTGAACTGTTTCGGTATTTAAGGAGGCACTATAAGATAAAGCGTCAATTTAGTCTAAGCTAAACAGGGCTATTCGCATTTATTAGTCATTATGAGTTTTCTATTCTGATTCAAATTTTAGAATAAGAAAATGCTATAAGATTAAATATATGCATTTTTAATTTTTTAAATGATAAAGCAAAAAATCACTGACCTGTACAATTATTCTTGCATTAAAAAATAACAAATTCTTCATTCGTAGAATATAAGCTGTTATATGAAAAGAGTAAACACACCGCATAAAATATTCTTAACCAAATAACATGAGTTTGGCACAGACACCACTCGATTACTAAATCTGCAACTAAGCGCAATTACGAGGTGGACTTGAAACTTGAACGCAACTCATTTAAAACCCCCCATTTTGCAGCGATTCGCGTTTCTTTAAGCTGCTGTTATTTTGTTAACAATTATTATAATTTAATTAATGTATCATGTCGTTTATAAAGCATCATCTTTAAGTTCAAATGTGTCTGGTATTCACCATTTAATTATTATTGGGGTATGGTTTTTCCGTTTTTCCAACAAATCGGCCTTCCGTATATAAATACTGTTTAAGCATTTCTCAAACAAAGCTGGAAAATAAAATATACACTTTTTCCATAAGTCTCAGATTTTTTAATTTTTAGGTTGGAAATGAATTCCATCCTAGAGTTATAAAGAAGGGATTTCACAACTGGATTTAGAATAATTGATATAGACATAAAATTTTGACTAACCATCAGTAACCTTGCTGAGTTGTACTTATTCAATATAAATATTTTGAAACAGTGTTATAAAAAAAACTAAACTGGACAATAGAAGTAATAAAATAAGGCTTTTGATAAAAAAAATACTCTTAAATTAATCTAGATAATAAATTAAATTTGAAAAATATCAAAAATTACACTGATATGAGAATATAATCACTTATAGACATATAGTCAATAGACAATACATTGATATAAAATGTTACACGTCAAAAAGGAAAAAATATATATAAAAAGGCACTTAAAATTGTATATGAACAATTGATGATACTGGATAACGACATGAATCAAAACATTATGAAGCGCGGTCATTATAAACCGCATTTTCCCTAAGCGCATATGGCTGCCTTATACATCCTACAAATTCCGGTTACAGAGGCTGAATTAATCATCATCATTCATCACCTCTCTCTTTAGTATGCTCTTCTAACGGCAAGGAGATATTGTGCCTTCATGACGAATTCATTTTTCAATTTTAAATTTATTTGTGTCATTCTGTAATCTTACACATGCAGTTGCTCGTTCTTATTCTTATACGTTATTTAACAAGGAATTATATTGGTGATCTATACGACAATCCGCCAGCGCTGGCAATATTTTCTGTTAACATTCATGATCGAAAGCCTTTGAAAATCTATGAATGCCAGGACAAGTGCCTTTTAATTCTCGATGGACATTTCTATTAGAGTCTTAATATTTTAAAGGTTGTCATTTATTCCATATCCTAACCTAAATTCAGCTTATTCACGTGGTTGGTATAAATCTAATTTAAATGTCGAAGGCTTTGCTATAATCTTCATAAAGAGTTTGTAAACCTGTGAGAATATGCTTATGGGACTATAGTTCTTTAGCCTCTTTTTATGCATAATGGCTATTAAAGCATTATCCCATTGGTAACGTGTGGTTTGCTTCAAAAATCTTGCATTGAAAAGTCTTCATATTTTCTTAACATATAACCAGAGAGCTGCGGTCATTCAGACCGCTAAAGGTGTTGGCGGATAGATTTTGTCCTGTCTTCTGATGTTGGCAGACTTGGCCTCTTGTGTACATTTCAGTCCATCAGAATTACCGACGCGACGTAGTGAAAGCGGAAGGTGCTTGCCGTTTGTCTTATGAGAGCGGTCTGTGTGACCTCACCACTGTGTATATATGTCATTTTCTATTACTTATAGCCTAATGTTTTAGGCTTTTAATTTGATATTTCAGACATAATATAGAGCCAGTACCTAGTACTTCAAGGGCTATTGACTGTGGGAACAAAGATTATGAAGAGACATTAGCTAAATGGTATGAAGAGTGTGACACTGGCGACATTGGTATCGAGTCAGATACACCGGATGTAAAAAGTGACCACGACACACACTCAGAGCAAGGAGAAAGTGACAATGAGAATGACACTTCAGAAAATAACAGTCTTCAGGAAAACAGTCTATAGGAAGAGAGGAAGGGGCCGAAAAGCTGGAACAAGGAGTAAGTGTCAAGGAAAATCCTTCGGAGGAGGACAGATCAGAAGAGAAGCGGAAACGTAAACGAAAACCGTCTATTGAATAGAATGAAGAAGAATTTGAAGATAGTGAATCCGATAAGAGGAGAATAAGAAACAATTACTTCATTTATTTTTAGAGCCCGTATCGTATCTCTCGACCAATACGAGAATTCGCTACTCGCCTTTTAAGTTCAGGAGCCACTAACTGTAAAACAAGCTAACTCTTTGATAAAATTGTATCTTAACAGTTCAGGGCTGTCTCTAAAAGAACGAAAGAAGATATAAGCATTGTCAAGTGGAAAATCCAAAAGTCAAAAAAAATTGCCAGAGGTTATTGCCTAGTTCTGCGAGCAAACGAAATCTTGCTCCATTTCTAACCCATTGAAATGTGGATAATAGTGTTGCGATGAAATAAGTAATACAGCCTTGCTTTTTCTTGGCACATGCACAAGGTCGTAGATCTTGTATATTCATATAAAGTGCCTTCTAATTTGAAGGAAGAAACTCGCTGAGTATTACAATTTTAATTTTTTGACGTTCCCACATACGTTAATATTTGTGCTTTTAAAACTACAACAACTTTTGCAGTAGAAAACCAATTATTTGCAGTTATATTTCTCTTCGAGTTAAATATTGGTTGTACTGAAAAAAAGGCAAAATGAATTAATATTTTCGATTGTAATTTTTTTTTGTTAATTTTATTGGTTTGTTTATTAGCCATGGTAAGTGATGACTTACATTTTGAACTAAAAATAAAGCTTAAGTAATACAGGAATAAATAAATAGCGGTCTATATGCTGCTCTTCTGTGAAAGCGTAAGTCAAATTGCACTTCTATGGTTAAGGGTTAAGTAATATATTTTCTCCTGCTTTAATCGATTCGATAACAAAGTTATCTTTGCTTGGGGATTTATTGTCCTTCCTTTCCTTCAGCGACGTTCTTATCACATCCAGGGTACGATCAAGAATATCCTCTGAACCTTGGTTTTGGACATGAGTTAAGTTCTCCGGCGGATTGTGTTTCTTTTCTTTGCATAGTTCTGTATAGAAGTCCTTCGATTAGTTTAAAATGTTTTTCTTATTTGAAGTAACCCAAACTGACCCAAACTAACCTATTAAACTATCATCTAACTTACAAATGTTCTTGGTACTAGAGGAGAAATTTATTCCTTGTAAGTTTTGTTAGCATAACGTTTTCCATTTCTTCAGTTTTCAAGTTTCTTATATCTTTCCTGATACTTTTTAATATTTCTATTTAGGGTTTGCAGTTGGTCTGATTTCGTGGTATGCTTGAAACTTAGTTCTCTTCTTTATTTAATTAGATACTTTGTCTTTACTAAGCGTATCCTTTGGCTTCTCATTTTAGAGCAGCATATTTTTGTGCTTCCTTTAAAGTTATATTAATTTGTCCATTTAATGCCTCGATATTTACTTCGGTATCTGGTATTGAACCAGATCTTTGACAACGGACCGCTTTTAGGATGCATATTTTTATGTTTTAGAGATTTATTTGCCCCCTGTCGTTTTTATTTAGTCACCCTCGCTCTGGCCATTCTGTGGTCGAGACTAAATAAAAATGCACTATGCTTTTCATGTCGGTCACTACATGTCGATTCCATTTTTGTCATTTCATCTGGGCTTGTCCACGTTCAACGCTTTCGTTTGCCCATTTTAAAAAAGTAATTCATGGCGTGCAATCCATAATATACCAGGAAGTCAAAAGGTATACAATGTTCACCCATAGCGATCTCAGCATCATCCTCTTTGCATTCAAGCTGAGTATTTAAGTCTCCTGTATTAAGATTGTAACGAATTGGAGAGTATGTGGTCGCTGTAGCAATATCCTCATATTAAATTTCCATTTCTTCGGCTAGATGCGTAGTTGGTGGGGCATAGTCATTAATAACTGTTTGCCTATATTTTGAGTTCTGTTTTAGTACATGATATGACACTCTGAAGCTTACGTTATCTATCTGGGTAACGTTGCCACTATATTTCTTGTTTATTATGAAACCTGCGTCTACCTCCGTCGAGTTATTATCTCCTTTGTGATAAAACAGATATTTGTTGTAAGCTGTTGCCTTCTTTTTCCTTTTACCTCGCTCATTCCTATAACGGCCCTGTTTATATGCTTGAACTTATCTTCTAACTCCAATAAGATTTCCTCTGATCTCATATTCAGTGCAGCAATTTGCAGTCATCGTTTTTGATAACCTTCGAACCCCATGATTCCACGCACCCTCTCTTCTCCGTCCTTGCTGGCCGCTATCGTAACAGGAAATCCACGAACTGCATGAAACTGAGAGCTGTACGTTCCTTATCGCAGTCATAGATAGGTACATATGAGATTTTTGCCTTACTTCTACCATGCTGTCCATTGCGGGTTGGTAGAGACTCCTACTCTAGAAGCGTTAATTTTCTTAGGTAATAAAGTTAGTCGTCAGAGCCTAGTCTGCAAAATCAGGGTGCATCACGTGCAGGTGAGATTGGCATGTTAGTAGTAGAGCCTATTTATCCCTGTGTTATTATGTCATTCAGATTACTATATCCTGAAGCTGAATTGGTTCAAAATAGAACATCTTATAAATAGCTCCAAGGATAAAGGAAAAAACACACTTTTTGAATTTTGTTTTCATTCGTCAACATTCTGAGAATACGAACATCAAAGGTGGATGTGACCCAATGTTGGTAACCATTAAGAATTATGCCTGGAAGTTTATCTAATCTATCAGCCGGAACCGCCTTATTTGTATAAAATATAGAACGTTAGGTTTTAACCCCGATAAGCTGTCTATTGCATCACCAGAGCTGTCATGTTTTATTCGAAATTAAACATATCCCGGCTAAAATATACCAAAAAAGTATCGTCAGTATAAAATGTGCATATATTTACGGGCAAAAAGTGACACACTACAAAATAAATATAGCGATCCTAGGACCGAGCCCTGAGGTACACTACTTGTGACTCTCATAAGAAGACGTCGCGTCGGTCCTCCAAATTTTAGACTCTGATATATTGGATTTAAATAAGTAAGAATAGTATTTAGTGCTAGACCTCTTACGCTGTATCTAGAAAGTTTCTTTAGTAAAACGTGTTAGAGTGGCATACCAAAAACTTATTTAAGTCGCACTGTAAAATTTTAATGTAGTTTTTCACAATGGAAAATTAGCTCTTAATATAACAAGCGGAAATACCTATACACAGTACGTTGGTCAATAGATAGGCTAATTTTAAATCATAAGTATAATTACACACGAAATTCAATTTAGTATAGAATCTGAGCTAATACCATAATAATTACAAATTCCTGTAGATAGGTACTTATTATTATAATTTTATTCTTTATAGGTATTTATCTAGACATATAATATATCCTTATAAATTTCATATTCTTTTTTCAATTAATTACCTATGCATTGAATTAACTAAGAAATATATTAGCTGATTTTTCAGCATTATTTTGCTTTAATAAGATTTCTTTATTTATTTAAGACATTTTCACAGAATATTCAAAATTTTTAGTATGGGTTCCTGAGATCTTTCCCAGATAAATTATTCCCAAAATATTTTATTTAGGTAAAAATACAAGTAAACATACTTTTCAAAATACTGGTTTGGCACATAAATAACGGCGTACTTACCTAAGCTTAAAAAAAAATTCTCAATCATTGCTCGATTTTTCTGCATGCTGTTTGATGGAAAATAACGTTCAACAAACTTCAACGGCTGAATATTGTGGATATGGTTCCGTAAAGATACCCTAAAGAAGCTAGGTGTGTTTGAAGTTGACTTTCAAGATGAATTTAAAACTCTTTGAAGAAGAAGAAGAGCATTTTGGTAGACAAGTGACTACACTGCTACTACTACTCTACTACTATTGTGACAAGGAAGCACGCGGAGGAGTTGCTAGAACTTATGAACCAAACTGTTATTAGTAAGATTTTAGGACGACTGCTCTCATAGGGAAGGAGAGAAAGCAGCGACGAATAACATCTCGTATGAACCCATGCAGAGGAAAAGTTCACTATCAGAGAGTAACTCAGATAGCAGATAATTAGAAGCAAAAACATGTGTGCTCTAATCACCGTATACGTAGAGAATGCCTTCACTTTAGCGACATAGGAGGGAATTTTCAAAAATTCAACAGGAAGGGAATCGCCCCGTATATGTACAATGCCATATGTAGCTATTATCAGAGGTCTCAGTTATAAACCGGTTCAACACAGGTAGCGACCATAGGCTAGTCAGAGCAAGGCTTTATATTAACACTCAACCACAGAGAAAACGTGAAATGGAAAGTAAAAATCGACCTACCATAAGTGAGCTAAGACAAAAAGAAGTGTAGGTTAATCAATGCATAGACAGGAAACTACCAGCAGAAGAGCTAAGAGGACCGGAACTAAATGAACTCTCGACTAGAATTACAAACAGTATTCGAACGCAGCGGTAAAGAAAGTAAGTACAACCCAAAAAGCGAAAAAATCGAAGTTCAGCTTGGAGACGGAGCAACTCATGCAAGAGCGTAGAGAGACCAACAGAGACTCACAGAATTACAGAGACCTCGACAGAAAAGTAAAAAAGGCAATAAGAAGAGATAGAAGGACGCAAAACGTAAAAGCGATTGAGGAGACCATCAAAAACAATAGAAACATGAAGGTCTTGCATTCTGGTCAATCGAGAGGCAAACTCAGTATCGATAAAATGAGAAATGGCAAAGGAGAAATTGTTATTGAAAGGGACGAAATCGTAAGAACAGTCGAGGACTTCTATCGAAACCTGTATAGTCAGTCAATGGCAAACCCAAACCAAAACCAATACGAAAAGCCAAAAGCCATTATAAATGTGGGATCAGAAGAATTGGAACCTGTCGAAAGCAACTCAAAAATCGTAAAGCGCCAGGAGATGACCAAATCACAAGCGAGATGCTTAAAATGGGCGGAAAAAACACTCAAAAAAGCACTCGTAATACTACTTAACAACTGCCTAGAAGAAGGGAGGATTCCAGATACATGGAAAAATGCAGAAGTCATTCTCCTCTTCAAAGAAAGGCGATAATAAGAACATGGAGAACTATAGGCCAATCAGTCTCCTATCTGTCCTTTACAAGTTGTTAACGAAAATCATTACAAACCGCATGAGCCAGAAATTTAATTTTTACCAACCAATGGAACAGGCCGGATTTAGAAAAGGTTTAAGCACCATCGATCATATCCAGACTTTACGCACCCTAGTAGAGAAGTGCACGGTATAATGTCCCACTACATATGGCCTTTGTGGACTACCGGAAGGCATTCGACTCAACCGAAATCTGGGCAGTGATGAGAGCGATGAACGGAGCTCGCGTGGATTATAGGTATGCCAACTTACTCAAGTACATATACGAGAATGCTACTTTACAGGTGAAAATTAATGAAGACTGTATCACTGGAAAGATTCCCGTGAAAAGGGGCATTAGGCAGGGTGACACAATCTCACCTAAGCTATTTACTTTAGGTTTGGAGGTTGTGTTTAAATATTTGTCTTGGGAGGAGAGAGGTATCAATATAGACGGGAAACGCCTCAATCACCTGCGATTATCTGATGATATCGTTCTTTTCAGCAGCGACACAAATGAACTGTCAACAATGATCCAGGAACTCAAAAATGCTTCCCAGGCTGTAGGCTTCCAAATGAACCTTCAAAAGACTAAAATTATGACGGTCTCCATCGAAAACCAGGATCTGGAAATTATCAAAGAATACATATATCTAGGACACAACATCAAACTTGGAAAAGAAAAATTAAACATAAGAGATCACCAGAAGAATTAATCTCACCTGGATGGCGTTTGGAAAGTTTAGCTATATCTTTCGAACCTCGACCATTCCAATCAATCTAAAGAGGAAAGTTTACGATGTGTGCATCCTCCCAGTGACAACATACGTACTCGAGACGGTGACACTTACATTAGGAAGTGCCAACCGTCTCCGGGTCTGTCAAAGAGCAATGGAGAGAGCTATGCTTGGAGAGAGTCTGAGAAACAAGATCAGGAACAACGAGATAAGGGGAAGAACGAAGGTCTGTGACGTTGTCGAGCGGATAGCGAGATTGAAGTGGCATTGGACAGGGCAGGTTACCAGGAACAACATAAAATGGACCAAAACACTTAAGCAATGGCGTCCAAGAGACTCAAAAACAAGTGTCGGACGTCCTCAGGCGAGATGGCGAGACGACATCCAAAAACATGCCTGGAAAAACTGGATTTGTCCAGGAGTGGATGTCTAGAGGCTGAAGAAGAGGAAGAAGATATTCCTTGTAACTTATGGTAGTGCTTGAAATCCGAAAACCACCCGGGATCACGATGATACGGTACGGGAACGACCTTGGGATTGTTGCAGTGAGTCAGGGAGCCAACAGTTTGGAAGTGGTGAAAAAACATTTATTGCACAATATATCCAAATTGATGCAGGAGAAGAAGACGAAACTGACTAAGCATCAAACGAAGACCGTGTTGCTAGTGGCAGAAAGAGAAACCAAGAACATAAGCATGAAACCGGGGGGAACGAAAATCGAACATCAGGAAGTCCTCAGTTTATGTCCTTAGAGTAACGAAGAGAGCTAATAGGACATTGCACAACATAAGTAGTCTTATGCCAAAGATGTTTGGACCAAAAGAGACTAGTGAAAGAAATCCCTGCGCGGTGGTATAGTCCATAATGTTATACGGAGCTTCCATATAGGGAATATAGAGTGACACAGACAGGTGCCTCCTTAGTATTCAGCGTAAAAAAACAACTCGTGTTCTCTGCGTTTTAGGACGAGAATAGCACCAATTCATTTACTAGTGCAACAAAGGGAAAGAATCTAGCGGCGAGCCGGATGCCTGAGAAGAGGTTCATGACAGAATGATCACTAGGTGGTAGGATAAATGGAAAAATATCAACCGACAAGCCCTATGGACAAAGGAGTTGATTCCAAGCATACGAGCTTAGATGAAGAGAAAATATTGAGGGGTAGAATTTTTCATGAATAGCTTCACACAGGGCATAAATTTTGTCAGGCTTTCACCGCATTGGTCTGAGGGATGCGAAGTAGTGTTGCTACTGCAGGAGTGTGTGTTGATGTCGTGCACACGTTTTTCGTCTGCCTGAGATGGAACGGACCAGGACGATAAAATAGGGGAAATTACACCGAATAACATAATCCCTCACATGCTAAACTCTAAAGAAGTGTAGAATGAAGTGAGCGGTCACACTCATGTGAGGATAGTCATTGAAAGATTTTCTGCTTTTCACGAAAAAAAACCTACTTCTTTGTTTACAGATACTAATTGATCCAGATTATGCGCAATGGTATGCGGACAAAGAGGTATGGAAACATTTTAATTAAAGACTTTTTAGTAAGTTAATTTTAATTAATTCTTGGTCTACACTACATAAAAAGGTGCCCTTGTCATGATGCTTTAAGGAAATGTTAAATGAGTATTTGCCTCACCGTTGCACATTTGAAGTGTGCCTTACGTCCATATAAAATTGTGGCCATATTTTTTAATAAAGAATTGGCCATTGAACGTAAGAAACGTTATTTCCAAACACCGTGTATAAACGTTTTATAAATGAAACATTACTTAAATGAAATGTATATTGTTCAGCCCTCTCCTAAGATGTATAACATTCTCTATCGTTACTATTACCTATAAAATCTATTAGATTAAAATATTGACGAAGCTATATAGTTATTAATCGTTACTATTTAACGGATTTTAAAATGTATATACTTTTTAAGTGCTCTATACAGAAGCAAATTCAGTAGTCAATTTTAATATCAGCAAAACGACTTAAACAATTATTTTCACTTTATTCAAAATATGAACTCAACTAGCAATAGTTAATGTGTCATTAAATGTTCCACGACTTTTTACACAAAACTTTTCTAAAATATAAACAGAAAAATGAAATATTATAAGTTGTGCATTAATCTTATCTATTAAGTAAATCTAGATAAGAACGAATATTTTGAATCACCTTCGTATTATGAGTTCTAATTTTTCTGATGAAATCGTTGTTTTTATGAAACAATTCAGTTATATTTTTTGAAAATAACTCTTCTGTCAGGAATATTTAGAACTTTTTACTATATTGCATAGGCATCTCAAAAATAATAAATTAAGAAAACTGAAAAAAAGAAGGTGTATATTTTTCAGACATGCAATGTATTCGGTATTTAATATTCTCTATATTTTAAAACGATTTACCTTCTTAGAAAAGCCGATCTATCTGATGGTATCACAAAATCAATTTTAAAAACCAGGTTTATAATTTTATCTACGCCTCTCAATCAAAAACAAGCTTAAATAACAATGACTAATCTTCATGAACTGTACCAGATGTTAACACTTCAAGAAACCATTAGCTCTTATTCCCAATTTAGTGGTTTTTTTGTTGTATCATAATTATATAATTTTGCTGCCTGGTTCTGGGTATTAGATAATTCTTTCTCCTTTCTACTTTTCCCATTTCCGATCTCTTGTCAGATGGAAATAATCCGTGTGGGAGATTATAATGTATCTACTAAATTTCCTGAACTATGGCATAACTTCATTGGTAATGTTTGGGATTGATATAAGTTATGTGGTTTTTAAATGGTCTCAGTATTAATTTATTTTCAATTCATTTCTTCGTTATAAACGAGTTCTAGATTGCGTTTTTATTAGTCTCGATATTAGCATAAGCCTTAAGTGAGATATATGAATACCCAGTATCGCACCGATTGGAATTGAGAGGCAAATTAAATGTATGTATAGTACCCTTGACTTAGAAAACAGAAATATGATCAACTATTGAATATTGTAAAGGGGTAATATAGGAAAAATTAACCCGTCAAGTAAAATCGGCCAAGCTGATTTACGAAATACGGCTCGAGCCGTCATTAATTTCACATAGGTTAAAGCATTCTCAATTTATTTGCCCTATCAGAGTCTCTATTTGCATTAAAATCATCCTATAAACGAAACGGGCGCAGTTTTATGCATGCTGGATCCTGTATTGTTATGACTGCTATAGCCGTTCAGAATAGGATTTGTCTTCTATTTGTCGGCAAATAACTGTCGTTCGAAGAGCACATGCTTTCATTACTGTCTGTGATTTGTGTTGAAAAAATATAGCCTGGTGAGTATTTTTTAGCTTTTATACTGTGTATTTCTTCTGATATGTGGTTTAGGTTTCGGAATACTTACTATGATTATATCTTGGTACTAAAATGATCAAAACCATCAACAAAAGATAAATGACGAGAATATGTCGGAAGAAAGCGATACCGAAGATGAAAATAAACAATTATTTGAGTGCTCACATTCAGAGCCGGATAAATTCCGCGACGATGGGCTTTCTGATGATGAAGAGTCTGAAACGGACATGATCAGCGATGATGAAATAGCGATAGCAAAAAGAAGGAAGAAAACATGAACACTGACGAAGACGAAAATTCTACAAACGTGTATGTGGTTTAACTTCGATAATACCAATTAAGGTCCAGTAAACATCGATGCCAATTCGTGTTGTTTCGACGTATTCAAACAATTTTTTTCAGATGAAATAATTGCTATGCTAGTATTGTCTACCAATACCTACTTGGACTTTGAACATCATCTTTATATAGGCAGCTATTATAATTCAGTTGAGTTATCCCAAGAATTGTTGATTTGCAAGACGCACACGACAGGGGTCATTCATAAAAATAGAAAGGGCAATCCAAATGCAGTAGTTGGGTCACGGTATGAATAGATATAGTTTGTACTCTGGTTAGGTCTAAGCATAAAAAAGGAAATCTGGAGACATATATGTATCAAAGTGGAAAGATAAAAGAGAGGTTATTTTTATACCCACTGCCAACTGGACTAATAGCAGTTCCTAACAAACTTGACCAGCTGAAAAGAAATCCCAAAGCAATTGCTGATTAAAACTAAAATATGTCTGGTGTTAACCCTTGTAATCAATTGGTTCAGTATCATTCTCCGTCTCGCAAAACAATACGTTGGTATAGGAAAGTTATTTTTCATCTGTTGGATCTATATGTTTGGAATTCTAATTATATCTACAAAAGGCTTTATGCTAAGGAAACATTTGTAGATTTTGGAGATAATATAATCCAGACTAGAACAGGCCTACCAAGGACTAGCAGTTTGATACTAATTGTTGTACCGGTCTCAGGACCATCACATCAGATAGATTGCAGTATGCCACTTGTTTTTCAACATGTTGCTGAGAAAATACCTGCGCCAGAAGGGTATAAAAGATAAACTTACTTTCTAAGTAGGCAATATTGGACGAACAATGCTAGACACAAAACTCCAGTTAGGTGCAAGGGGTGCAGATAATCATCCATTGTGTCCTGCATGCTTTGCAAGCTACCATACATATTTATGAAATCGCTGACAATTGTAAATTAACCATATAGCTTTTGTTAATGGGTTAAATGTTAAGTTTTTGTAACCGCTTGAGTTAACTTTCCTAAGTTTTCATAATTAGGTTTGCATACCAACGCACTTTTTCTGCTAGTTTTCATAATCGGTTATAACCGTCATTTGCAAATAGGTATTTTAGAAATTGCAAATGCAAATGACTGTTATATCCATCAGTAAAAAAAAAACACAAAAATTATTGTTTTTATTTTATAATAACCCTAAAGTATTATACCCCTAATTTAAACTCATTTATCGCACATTAAACAACTATAGAAAAAAATACATTTTAGGTACAACATACTCTTGAAAATTGTCTTGTGTTAAAACCATATTTGGCCTGCATTGATACCACAACTTGATATTCAGAAATTGGTAAATACTCAGAAAAGAAGTGAATTTTGTGAGTTTGGGTATCACATCTGTTGATTTAAAGCTTTATTATTTCATAGTTTCGGGTGCACATAACCTCATTTCTGTAATAAACATATGCAAGAAGAGCTATGAAGAGATTGGTTGCACCTAACACATTTGCACTTGCAATTTCGGGTAAAATCGTTCGCATGGTCGGTTTTACCCTATCCTGGTTGGTTTTAATCGAAATGGCTTAAAATGTTGGGTTGATACAAAATTCACTTAATAGCTAAAGTTAAATATAACGGAAAAACAGATCGGGGTTCCAGGTCTCTTGAGGACATGACATACGCAATAAAAGCTGTTCAAACCAAATCTATAAATATAAGAAAAGCTTCTAGGACATATCACATGCCTTAGGGCACCCTCCAAGATAGAGGTAAAGGTAACAACCAAGAGGTTAGGAAGATATTCGTATATCTTAACCGGTCCCAAAGGAAGAGCTATCGAATTATATAACTCAAATGTACAAAATGTTTTATAGGCTGACGAGGCATCAAGTCAAAAAAATCGCATGTCATTATGCGAAATCCAATAATATTCCAAGCAAAAGTTAAAAGAACCTGTGTTTATGGTACTACAGGTCCTTGAAAAGACATCCTCATATCTCACTCAGAAAATCAGAGAGTACCTCACCAAATAGAACAAAAGGATTTAATAAAGGAAAGTTGATGTATTTTTAAAATTCATGTTTGAAGACTGTAAAAATCGAATATATAATGCAGATGAAACCGGTATAACTCCAGTGCACACTCACTCCCGGAAATATCTTGGCAGCCAAAAGGTATCGTCAAGTTGGTGCCATTTCAAGCGGCGAACGTGGAAAGCTGGTAACCATTCTTTGCACAGTAAGTAAGAGATTACATTTCTCCCATGTTCAACTTCGGAAGACCAAGTAAGAAATACGAGCTCAGAAAAACATTGGCCTATAAATATTATCTATAAAATATTAAAAAATGGCTCGATTAACAAAGATCTGTTTTTATATATTCAGCACTTTGCCAAACATACTAAATGCTAATTTAATGGCAGGGTATTACCTGTTATTGATAACCATAGAAGCCATTGTATATGTGCATTGTAAAAGTGTACAATTTTTGTGCGGAAAATGGGACAACCATAGTCACCCTACTACCACACACATCGCACAGGCTACAACCACTCGATGTTTACTTTTATGGGGGTATAGATCATGAATGCGATTATTTCCTAAGTCAAGAAATTATCAAAAAATTGACACCTCTGTCATTACAGAGTTGTTTAAAAATGCTTACAACAAAATAGCTATAATTAAGATGGATGTAAAAGATTTGAGGTAGCGGGACTTTTTCCAATGAATAGAGATGCGAATGCGTAAGAATTCATATTACTGAAGAAAATCAAAAAGCCAAACTACCCGAAAGCAAAAAACTTCAATAAATCGAAAAGTGACAAAACAAAAGAAGAAAGTGAGGAAATTGGAGATTCTCACGAGTTTACCGTAACACCTAATATATTAGAACTAGAAGCCAAAGAAAACGCAAAATTAAGAAAAATTGAATTAGAAAAAACAACTCAGCGATAAATAATGCGCCAAAGAGCTGACTAAAAAATAAAAAATGATGGGATTACTTGTATTGTATGCACGAAGTTCGGTAAGGACAAAGAGTGGTGGATAACTTGCATTTGTGGAAGATGCTTACACGCAGAATTTGCAGGGGTTGTGTGTTTTTAACTACCATATTTTAAGAGGTTTTTAAGGATATTTCGCTAAGTTGCAATTTCGTGTGATTTTAAATTATTTGCAAAGGTATATTTTGGTTTGGTCGGTGTGACCCAATCTATTGATAGGAACTATACCAACCGTTTGCAGCATGCATTTTATTTTTTAGAATAAAAGCTTCCGTTTGTATAATTTTTGCTTCTTTAATCTCTCCACTTTTTTTCATCAATATTTTTATCATATGAAAAAAGATTGCATTTTATAACTAGATATTTCGCTACTAACTATTTTTCTCAATATTTCTCCTATTTGGGATAAAATATTATTTTATTAGCTTCGTCTATCCTTTCAAACCTTCAACTACCTACACTAATTTGGTGAACAGAGCAAGGTTGGCTCCAACTTAGTGCACCTATTTTACCATACCAAATTACTTCAAGAAAAAAACTGTAGACAATGATATTTTTACCTAATTATTCATTTGCTATGTATTATTATGCACGCCAACGATTTCTAAAAATGGAAGAACAAAGCTGATAGCAATAATATTGACCAATAATGTCATCACGAATTTAAAGTAGGTATAGCATATTTGGAAATACAAGCGCTAGCCGGATCGCATTTTTACGTTCCCTATACCGTGTGTGCAACCGGTTGCAGACACACTCTACCACATCTTACCCCATCTTACTATCCGTAAATATTAATTAATTAATAAGTCTAGATGTTAATTATGCCGATAAATACCTCATCTAGCATGGATTCAGCAACTCTCAAATGTAATTAAAATAAACATATTTTATATAATGTAAATAAAATTATAATTATGTCTCAAAATTTGTCTAGGATAATAAGTGACTCAGACTTTTGCATCCAACCCGATTTCGTTTTAATATACGCTAATGTTTAATTTAAAATCTATTATGTATTTTTATCTAAAACTACAAATCTACATTTTTCAGCTTATATAATTGATTTAAATTAAGAGTTTACTAATATACGCTTATAAACTGCAAAGAAAATGCTGCCATAATTTATCATTGGACAGGTCAAGACAGCCAACACAGATTTATGAGGCCCATATTTTTATTATAATTATTATTATGGACAGGTTAGAACAAACAGACAGCAGACAGAGTTTTACGAAATTATCGCCTTTTGTCGATATGATTATTGTTTATTTTGTTCCTAAATTTTGTCGAAGTATTGCTCTATGTGAACTAATTCTTAAGCGCTTTATAACTTTTACTAATGTTAATTATATTTTACTCACCGTCTAGATTAGGTACGGTTAGGATTAAATGTTTTCGCTAGCATAAATCACCAATTTACGTTCAAAATCAAACTACGCACGTTCGTTCAAGTTACGAACAAAAACTAAATCTGCAAATAACAATTAGCTTCTGAGTCATTTACACCATCTGCTTACTAATAATTGGATTTGAACACTGATGTTAACTTTTTGAATTTTATTAATCAGGATAGAAATTCCCCTTGCATTGATTGAACGAGATGTATTGTTACGTTTTAATTTTGCTGTCTCTTAGATATCAGATATTTGATTTTAGGTGAAAGTTTAAATATTGTTGCGAAAATTATCAAGCAAATATACCGAATGATTCATAAATCGATAGGTAAAATATTCGGCTGACTTTATTAACTTTGCTTCAGTGTTGGCGATACGGGTCAAGCAGAGATGCGGCCACTCTCAGGACCTCACTCAACAACTCCAATAAGTAAAAGTTGCGATTTTTTTCTAGGCAAATATGGAAGATGAAAAGGAGACATTACTCATCATAGGTAAAAGCAAAAATCCTTAATGCTTTAAATGGACACACATCGATAAATTACCTCTTCAACGGATATCCAATATGAAAACGTGGAGGATGGGAGACATCATGGCGAGATGGATTCAAGAATTTGATGCTAAGATGAAGAAGGAGAATAGGAAAGTGCAGGTACTGTTTCTAGATAATGCGACATAGCATCCCAAAATTGGACAATGTCAAATTTATTTTTCTTTCCCAAACACCACTTCCCATTGCGAACCCTCGGACCAAGGCATTAAACAGAACTGTACAGAAGTTATTTTGTTAAGGGGCTTTTGACATATGTGAATAGTGGTTATCCTCTACAACAAATAAAGAAAACGTTACCTTAACCAACGCCTTACCTAATATGGCTTTCTGTCGTCTAGTAAACTTTGTCCTTGACAACAATACAGTAATCCTTTTCTAAAGCCGCATTTATATGCAATTTAGATACGAAGAACTTCGAAGATTCCCCTCGCCCAACTGTTTCCTGCCTTAAGCGATACTTTTGTGTATTTGGGACAATTTGCATTAATTGATAGCGATGTAGCAACGGAAACTGTAGAATTAACTATCATTAACTCTATTAAAGATAAACGACAAGTAAATCCATCTACTACCGTTTCTAAAACTGAGGATGAGTAACTGGGACTTTATTCCAGTGTCGAACATTACAAGCCTATCTGAAGGATATACAAGTTGAGTTAAGTTATCAATGAGAACAATTTTGTATTTGCGTCTAGGGAGACCGTTCAACTTTCCATCATTCGAAGATTCTTTCCAACCACGTGTTCTGTGTTGTGATTAAATATCTTACTGCTGCTCCCCGATTGGATTTAGGTATAAATACTATCTGTAAGTAATCGTTTGTGTGAATCGTTGTTGGAAAAGATATAAGATTGGGTTGTCGTAGTGCGTTTTTTTCTGATTTTGGGTATACCTTGGGTTAGTATTGGTTAGGTCATGTTCGTTGAGCCCCCGTAGCGAGCAAAGCGAGCGAAGGACCATGCGTAAAGTGAAATATTAGTTTAATTATTCAAAATTTGGTTTAAGAGCCGTATTATTTATTTATTTATTTATTTATTTATTGAATACTTTACAAACACCATATAAACAGTAATTACATGTAAAGTTGCCATAGTTAGCCAACAACACCTAAAGCTAACTAAAACAAACTAATTAACCTAGGACAAAGAAAAAGAATAAAGAAGAAACATCTAAAGCACAGCCTTTAAATTTTTGAGACTGATACTAAATAAGTCTGTTTGCAGCCCCGTCTCCAGGGGTTAGGCGGCGAGGCCGCCTCGGGCGGGCGATTTTTAGGGGAGGCCGTTTTTATTTTTTTCTATAAAGTTTTAATATGATTGTATGTAAACACTCTCGCAATGAATATGTAAAACGCTTCATTCGTACTAAGGTAAGCAGCTCATCGTGCGTTGTATGCAATAACGGTCTATTCGCAATTAACATTAGCAGTTTAAATTCGCAGTGAATGAAAAATCGCATTAACAGTCGCAACTGCTAATGAAAAATCGCGACTTAGCACATCTTTAGGGACGGGCGACATCGCTCTAAAGCGATTCAGGGCAATTTTTACGGAAGTGGCCGAAACGCAACCCGACTGATTGATCGATTACCGAACAGCAATAGCATGTAGCATATATTGAGCGTGGAGCGAGCGCATGTTACATATACGTACTCGTGCGATTTTTTAAACCAAAAATTCGAACTCCGCGCCCCCAAATACCCCTTTCTAGAGTACCCACATCAAAATTATTTCTGAAAAATTTGTTTTTGCTTTCATTACAGAAGAGATTAGAGGCATCTACGTACATGTCACCCACGTACAATCTTTTTTTTAAATCACGTACAGGGTGTTAAAACCACACATTTTCTCAAAAAAATCCCCGATTTTCGAAATATTTCGGTACAACAAACTCGTGCGATTTTTTAAAGCAAAAATTCAAACTCCGCGCTCCCAAATACCCCTCTCTAGAGTACCCACATCAAAATTATTTTTTTTGGAAATTATTTTTGAAAATTTTTTTTGGCTTTCATTACAGGAACGGTCAGAGGTATCCACGTACATGTCACCCACGTACAAATATTTTTTTAAAATCAAACACAGTGTGTTAAAAATAGAAATTTCTTCAAAAAATCCCCTATTTTCGAAATATTTCTAAGCAGAAAACTCGTGCGATTTTTTAGACCAAAAATTCGAACTCCGCGCCCCCAAATACCCCTCTCTAAAGTACCCACTCCATTTTTTTTTTTTTTTTGAAAAATATTTGTCAAATTTTTTCCTAGCTTTTATTACCGAAACAATTAGAAGGATCCAGTTACATATTACCAACGTACAAATAAAATTTCCAAAATCTGTATATGATTTTGAAAATTTTATTGGGTGGTAAAACAATTAATTTTTAAAATAATTCAACTTTTTCGAAATATTTCGGTACAGAAAACTCATACGGCCGTCCGTTTCGATGCGAAAATCGAACTCAACTCACCCAACCACGTTTGGTCGATTTGGAAAAAAACGAAACGTCGTACAGTCAAACTGGATACTCCACATTATAGTACCCGACGAGACCCATCTTTTTCTTATTTAAAGTTTACCCCTAACTCTTACCGTTTTCGAATTATAGCCGATTTAATGAAAATCTCGAAATACTTGAGGCCAATTTCCATTAGAGCAGCATCAAGCAGTGCGTCGCAGCGCAGCGCGGCACAGCAAAATGCTGCTTCCTGTTGCCTAGTTCCAACCTAACCAGCGCAACACCGATCTTCGCGACGCGTCACGCAGCAGCAAAATTTTTATTCTTTCCTAAGCACTGGGAAGCAGCACGCTGCTTATAAGCGCGCTGATCTGCTAGCTGACGGCCTAGTGTGAATTGACCGAGGCATCGAATATATTCAGCAATCGGTACCTTTTTTTAGTTTGAATGTAGTTTTTGTTCATCATCCTGGAGTCGCCTTAAGAGTGTACCATCCTCCAACCTTGCTCGAAATATATCATGCACCCAATATTTTATTTTCTTTTTTCATTTATTTTCTTCATGTTGACAACATACAGCTGTTACACCTCTCCTCTGTTGTCAACATTGCCACAAAATACAGCACTAACAAGACTGATTATATTTGCTGCTTTCTAATGCTGCTCAGGTGGAAATACTAATCTTAAAAACGCTGCTCATGATGCGCCGCGCTGCGCTGCGATGCGCTGCTCGCTGCTGCTCAAATGAGAATCCTCCTTTACTCGTGAATTTTTCCGAAAAAATTTTTGAAAAAAAAAATATCCGTTTTTATTACGGAAACGATGAAAGGGATCCAGTTACATGTTATTAACATAAAAATAAAATTTTCAAAAGCATATACAGAGTGGTAAAAAAAATAGTTTTTGAAAAAATTCCATTTTTTCGAAAAAAAAAACGGCAATATATATATTTTTTAAGTTCGAGGACTCACATACGGGCTAAAGGCCGTCGAAATACACACTTTGGTTGTATGTATTTTTTTCTTATCACTCGTAGTTTTGGAGCTACGACCGTTCTCGAATTTAAACGGCCGATTTCTCGAAAATAAGAATATTGTTTTTTCTTCGTAAAGAACCTTTTTTGTCGGCCTTGAGGTCCTCTACCTACATGCCGAATTTCAAATCGATCGAAAAAAAAACTGATAGGTTCCACCGATAGGTTCCAGGTAGGTTCCGGTTCCTATGGGCCAAAATGAAGGTTAGGTCGATATAAAAATACGGTTTTTTCCGTTTGCCGAAATTCTTCTCTTTCTACCCAAACCTACCCGTTAAAAAACGTGTTTCGCGATTTCCCCCACTTCTCGATAAAAAATTCGGAAACGGCGGAGGTGGGGGGTACCCACTAACCGGCCAACCCCAACTCCGCCATACGGACCTTGGTCACGGCAAAATTTCGCTCCGAGCTCCCGTTTAGCCGGAAATCGCGAAAAACCACGCGATTTCCATATAGCCCCCTCAAACCCACCTTAAAATCAAGCCCCGGCCGGCATCCCCGATTTAATTCTAGATAGTCCTCTACGTGATACATCTACCATGAAAATATAGACCCTGCAGGTCCACTCCTTATACCGGAACCTACCGGTTAAAAAACCGCGCGGGCGCTTATTCGCCGGATAGGTCATTATTGACTCCTTGATTGGTCTCTTGTAAGGGGCGGCCAAATCCTGCTCGCCTCGGGCGGCCGAAAGCCTGGAGACGGGGCTGCTGTTTGGACCTCACTAAGAATCTCGTTTGTTACTGTCATCATTTTGTTAAAAGGAGATATATTATTTGGCTCTACACTAAATAGTTTTTGATTATTTGGGATTCTTAAATTAATCTTTCGTACAGTAAAGTTTATGTAATTAATTAAGTTACAATCTTTGTACTTAATATTATTTAAAATATAATAAAGATATATCACAGCTTGTTGTCGTCTTCTTTGTAAAAGAGATTTAAGATTGAAATTTTCCAACATAGATTTATATGAAATTTTTAACGGATACGTGTTGTTTTTTAGAACATAGAGGTATCTCAAAAACCTTTTTTGAACCTTTTCAATACAATCAATATGTGTGGCCTCCAATGGCATCCAAATCTGTGACGCATATTCTAAATGTGGCCTCACCGAGGCATTATACAACTTAGTTGTCGTGGAGACATTAAATTATTTTGTATTTTGTATCAAGAAGCCTAGAGCCTTAATGGATTTATTTGTCATGCGATGGTTGGTTTTTCTCGTAAATGTTACAACTGAACATTTTTTTATGTTAAGGAACATTTTGTCATCTGAAAACCATTTACTTACTTTATTGATATCAAGCTGGAGCAGATCGCAATCAGCCGTTGTTTTTATAACTCTATAAAGTTTGAAATCATCTGCAAAAAGTAATCCTGTGGAGTTTGACAGACACTCTGGCAATGAATTAATAAAACACAAAAAAAGTAAAGGACCTAAATTGCTCCCTTGCGGTACGCACGCCTGAGGTTGCAATGAGGGGTTCTGATTCACAGGTACCAATTTTGACACACTGTACTCTGTTCGAGAGATATGACTTAAAAAAATGATAAACCTCCTCTGTTACGCCTAATTCAACAAGTTTATAGAGCAACAGTTCTTGATTTACTTTGTCAAACGCTTTCGCACAATCTGTATAAACAACATCTAACTGGTTTTTATTTAAGATAGCTTTGGCTGCAGCTTCTGATATTATTGACAGATTTGTTATGGTGGATTTATCTTTCATAAACCCATGTTGAAAGTTTGAAATTTTAGGTTTTAAGAAATTATACAAATCATCAAATAAAATGGTCTCAAAAATCTTTGCCAAAACATTAATTAGACTAATTGGCCTATAATTTTTAATCTCGTTCTTACTGCCACTCTTGAAAATAGGTGTTATATGTGCAGTTTTTAGTGCTTCTGGAAAATGTTTATTTTTTTATGGCAAGATTAAAAATATGTTTCAATGGTAAGGCAATAGACTCTGCTACAGCCTTATATATGTAGGCTGGTATGTTATCGGGGCCCGGTGATTTTTTAGGTTTAAGTTTTTTTATGCTGTTAATGACATTCATCTCAGTTATTACAGAAAATTCAAAGGAGCTGCCACTGAAATCAGGAATCCTATCTTGTATTTTTAAAGGTTTTTCATACACTGATTGAAAATGTTGTGCAAAAGCATTTGCAATGTCTTTCGAATCTGAATATAATTTTTTATCATTTCTGACTTCAGCAGGCACTCCACCTTTGTTAGATTTGCCAAAATGAAGAAGGATCAGCGTTTAAGTTGCTTTCAATGGTTTTTTTTTTTGGTATGCTTTGTACTCGTTTTTTGTTTGAAGTTTTATGTTACTTCTTAAGTTGTTAAAATAATTGCAAAAAGGTGGACTTGCTTGTTTTTATGTAGCTTATTTTTTTTTTCTAATTTTACATATCAAATCCAAGGAATACCACAGAGGAAATCTAGGCTTATTACCAGAATTTTTAATAACTTGTTTAGGCACCGACATGTCCAGAAAACCACACATATGATCGTAAAAGCACCTGAGACTCTCATTTACATCTGTTATTGTAAACAACTCCCCCCGATTATGATTTTTAATAAGATCATACAAAAGAGAAAAACTTCCCTTACAATGTCCGTTCAAGTCTATTGCGCTGTTACGTCACATCATTCCATCTTTCTTTATGCAATGAACGTATGTACTAAATTGGTCCGTCAAATTGTAATCTTTGACATCGATTGGCGTCAATGTCAAAATATCATAACGAAAATAACAGATTTAATTCATTTATTGATTTGTTGGTAGTTAAAGATGCTGTTAGGCCACTTTTACCCTGGAAAGCTGTGCACAATGTAAGTAATATTTTTTTTAATTTATTTGATAATGCTAAAAAATGATATCTCTAGAAAAAATGTATTTTTGATGTGTAAACATCTTACGCGGCGATATGAGGAGAAATCTCCGTCCGAATTTTCGGATTTTTATACATTTTTGCCATTTAAAATGGTTTTTACACGGATTTTAGACGATAAAAAGCATATTATTATTTTAAATTAAACGAACTGTCAAAAGTATTATTCAGATGCCCAGACGCTTAAAACAATATTGTCATAGCCCTCTTCTAAAATTTGAAAAAGTTGGTTTTTGACTTTCCCAAATTAAAGGATATCGGTGCACGATTACTAGGTAAATAAGCTGTTGTATGTATGTTGATGTTATTCCTGGTGGCATTATATTTTCGTGTCGAATTTGTGCATTGAATTAATTCACTCCGAAGCTGCCATAAGTAATAAGTATGTAAAATTGATAAAAACGGAACGTGCTCTGGAATAGAAAACAGGTACAGAGACATCTTTTGGCTAGTGTAAAAAATAACGTACGAGTCTATCTAAGACGTACGGATCCTTTCTTTTGACGTCAGAAATTCTGACGTAACAGCGCAGTAGCCTTGAATGGACTTTACTTCTTTGGTATAAAAGGTCCATTCTAGTGGTATTTCAAAAAGTAGTGCAGGATGGTACATATCCTCGGCAACTAGTGTATGTATTGGTCTAGTAAGAAGTGGTATTTCTATGTTGGATATTAGCAGGTCCAAACACCTATCCAGCAGCTTGCATGTGTTTCCGCCATATACCTATTTACGTATATGGTTTCCGCGAATATATTCCATATCTAACCTCAAAATACGCGGCAGGTTGGAAAGAATGTTCGAATGATGAAAAGTTGAACGGTCCCCCTAGACGCAAGTCAATTCTGTCATGGTTGCAGATGTGTCTAAGCTTTTACTAAAGTTTGTCCTATTAGAATGAATCAAAATGTATGAAGCGATCATTGATTTCCGACTTTTAAAAAAAGCAAAAGTCATATAATATTCACATGTACATACATAAATTAATCCATTTTTCATATCATTATATGTATCTACATAATATAAATGATCGTAATTTTTTACGTACATATTATACTAGGTATATTGATGCTACAACTGTTGTCTAATTAAAAGTGTTAATAAATAAACAATGAAAAATATTAGCATGACATTTGCTTTAATTTCCCTGTGTTCTCCTCTCCATCCCTTATAAACGATCAATATAAATGATCCCCAAAACTGGCCGCTGTTAAAAGTTATTACTGTATTAAGGTGCGTAGGGGAAAGGGGGGTAAGACGGGGCCATGAGGCAAGATAGGGTCACCCGTTTACTCGAAAACTAACGTGGAGGGCCACCTTTAGCACCTTTAGCACCTAGCCTTGAAAACCGGTTGCCTTGCACATTATTCCGTGCGCGACAATAAAATCCATTTCGGACTTTCGGAGTTTGTCAGTTATACGAGTTCTTAGCAAAGGGACGGACACTATTTTATTTGCCTCCTTAGATAAACACGTGTAAAACTATTTCAGAGTGAATTGCCAGTGCATATTGAAGTTTTGTCGTATTGTTCAGTGTGGACTTAACTGATTAAGAGGTATTTAGCCTTTCATACCTACGAATAAAAAGGTGAGATTTTTTTCTTTAAAAATATTCATTTAGGGTATGATGGGGCTACTAGTATGGGGTATGATGGGGTACGGTACCCCATCATACCCCCCATATACCTCATCATACCCCTCAATGTTATTAATTGGTTTTTCCAGGTAACATGGTTCGAACTTACAAGAAGAAGACCAATAGAGGAGACTGGTTAAAGCAATCCATGAAGAATGCTGTTGATATGGTTTTAAGTAGAGAAATGGGGTATCGCAAAGCACTTTTGCAGTATGGGGTACCCCAAACGACTTTGGAGGGAAAAGTAAAGATACTTAGAACGACAGGTGATTAATTTTCAATTTTTAAACATTCGATAGATATTTTTGATTGTTTTAATTTTTAGATGAAATGACTTTGAGTTTGTCATTAGGTCCAATCAGACCTAAGAAGAAGAAGAAGAAGGGGAATTGGTCTAATATTTAACATACATGGATGCGAGGTTATTTGGCCTTAATACAACTGAGTTAAGAAGATTAGCTCACCAATTGGCAGTGAAAAATAACAAGAAACATAACTTTAACTCTACAACGGAACTTGCTGGCAAAGACTGGGCCGGGGTTTTTTACACCGTCATCAGGACTTATCTATCAGAAAACCAGAAGCCACGTCAGCCGCCCGAGCAATGGAGTTCAATAAGGTTGCCGTATCAAAGTTCCATGAACTGCTTGGTAGCATTTTAGACAAATATTAGTTTGGCCCCTATGATGATATTTCCTAGAAAACGTATGAAAGCCGAACTTCTAGACAATGCGGCTCCTGGAACCACATCATATTGTAATCCAAGTGGCTGGATGACCACCGATATATTTGTATTGTGGTTTAGAGATTTCATTAGGCATACTAATGCAAGCAAAGATAACCCGGTTCTGCTTTTACTAGACGGACATGGTACGCACACGAAAAATGTAGAACTTATAGACCTAGCATGAGAAAATGGGGTGGTTTTGTTGTGTTTCCCCCCTCATTGTACACATTGTAGCCACTCGATGTATTGTTCATGAAGCCGTTAAGTGTGTATTATGATCAAGCTGCCACTGCCTGGCTTAGAACACATCCAGGACGTATAATAACAATGTTTCAGGTGGGGGAAATATTTGGAAAGGCATTCACTCAGGCTGCAACAATGCCTTTAGCTATAAATGGGTTTCGAAAATGCGGTATTTGGCCATTTAATAGCAATGTCTTTGCTGACGCAGATTTTCTTCCAGCTGAGACTACAAATATTCCGTGTACTGTCTCCGACACTGATGTCATCCAGACAATAAATATACCTATAGCAAACGAGGCATGTACCAGCTCTCAAACGCGTGAAGAAAGCCAGACTGATCAAATTAACATTAAAAACACTTATATTAATACGTGTTCAGGAAACGCCGTTCAGTCATCAACCACGAGCAGCCAGAACTCTGTAGAAGATGAAGATGATCTGCCTTTATCCAGGTGGGTTGAGGCAAGCTGCTATGGTTCCTTACATAAAACTTCACTTAAAAAAACTCCATTCGAAAAAACTCCACCTAAAATAATAACTCTATTAACTCCTGCAGCAAAGAGAGTTTGTCGTGATTTGAAAAGCAGTTTCGAACTTATTCCTGTTCCGAGTGTTAACGTAAAACCACAACGAAAAAGTTACCGAAGGGGTAAAACTGCCATTCTAACTTCAACGCCGTACAAAAAAGAGCTTGAAGAATCAAAAAAAGGATTCCTGAGAGCAAACAACAGCCAAGCAAAGAAAAAAATGAGAAAAATGACAAAACGGTTGATAGTCAAAATAGTGATGCTACGTGTTTATATTGTGAATACAGTTATTCACAATCAAACGAAGGGTGGATCGCATGTCATATATGTGAAAAGTGGTCTCACATTTCCTGTGCTGGTGTGGATGAAGATGACCCTGTTGATCTGATCTACACTTGTGATTTGTGCAAACCATAACTCGACCCCATCTTTCCCCATGCTCTGTCCCATCTTACCCCTTATATGGGGCAAGATGGGTCATTTGCATATTTTCCTTAGGACTTTTCTAACTCTTCTGTTTTTCAAATATTTTGCATTTTGCGAATGATAAATAGTTATTGATAACTATTTATCACAATCACAAATACTATTTATCACAATCACAAATACTCTCCAAACACTTGGGTGTTTGGAGAGTATTTGTGCCAATAAACGGTATTTTTGTGTTTTTTCTTATTGTCTTTTTTTAAATTAGTCCTTAGCGTCACCGTCTTGCCCCTCTTTCCCCTACAGACTTGGCGAGACAAGCCCGAGACGCGCGCGAGACAAGTGCCAGACGAGCACGAGATGCGCCAAGAGCCACGAGCGTCCAAACGAGACGCTCGAGAGTCCTACCACGATCCATAGATCGCGGCGCGCCAAGGCATATTTATTCAATTATCTGTGGTTTGTCCGACATCGAGAAAAAATGGCAGCTTTCTTTTCTGTACGTGGCAAGATGACACGAATTTTTTTTCTTGGAATCTTCCCATGCCCTGCTAGGACCCACGTATTCGGCGATATTAACCCGCAAAACAATTTTTAAATTTTTGTTATAGCAATCTTTATCTATGGAGTTCCAGAGATTTAATTATGATTGATAGAGCTCTTTCAGTAGTAAATGAGCATCCTCAGTCTACTCCATATTTGTAACATTGTAACTGAACAAAATAACACATAACAAAATAAACATGGACGCTCCGTCGACCCTCGCTCGTAGTCGTCTCGTGCTGCTATCGTCCACACTGAGACTAGAGCTAATGTTTGTTTGTTTAAATCCCGGCACCCTACTCCCGGCTCCCAGAAGTAATATGTATTGAATGCAGTGGAATGTATTCGCGGAAACACATGCAAGCTGCTGTGTATTCACTATAATACGGATTTTGTTAAATATATCCTGGTTTTTAGTTAGATAAAGCAAAATATATCGTAGAAAGTGCTGACAAAGTACGGGCACGTATTACAACAAGTAATATTTCGGTTTTCGCATGGCCGTCCGCTCGCTTCGCTCGCTACGGGGACTCAAGAAAAGAAAATTAACCAAGTGCTAACCAAAACTAACCCAAGACATACCCAAAATCAAGGAAAAAACTGTTTGGAAATACAATCTTAAAAAAAATAATAAAAAAACGATGGGATTTGAACCCGAGTCGCCGAAGTGAAGGCTAACCATCCAGACCCCTAGACCATCAGCGAACTTACAAACAATTGGTTGCATCACGAAGACATGGAAGTCAACGAACGGAGAGCGGGGAGTAGGGTACCGGGATGTAAACACACAAACGCTAGCTCTAGACTCTAATCACACTGAGCCCCAAGCATCCTTTGATGTCTCGTGGAAAAACCGACTGGAGATGGAATGGAACGAGCGGCTCGTGAGCCTACAGCGATCCACGTCCACACTTGAAATTTTGGCGCGTCTCTCACTCGTCTCGCGCGCGTCTCGGGTAGGGTTGATCTTTCAGAAAAGTATCGATTCCTGGGATAGATCCAAATCGAAAGCAACAGAATCGATTCGCGATTAAATCGGATATAGTAATATCGATCTTTAAGAGAATCGATCTTTAGTTAGTTAGTTAATATTAATAACAATACTTAAGAATTTGCGATGCAATAATATTAATGATTAGGTACAACGTATTACGCCACATTAGGTACAATTATATTAATAATATAATTAAAAGTACTTAAAACAAACTTACCTATACTAAAATACTTCTGCACTGCAGCTTACAAAGCGAGCAATAACTGGACTAACTGGACTATTGTTTCCAATGTCTTACTTACATCAATCAGTGCAAACAGCAATCATAAATAGAGAAATAACAGTCTTTATCAATTTAACGACGAAGAAAAATTCAAAAAATAGGCACACTGACACACCCTCAATTGAATATTGAATCGCAATGATAAAAGAAAAAATGATGCAATGGCTAGGTCATTAAATACGTCATACGCACGCGGCACGATAACCGATACAGTATTACAGTTAGCTTAGCATTTTAGAAATCTCGCGAACACGCGGCGGGGGATTCCCGAAATAATATGATTACGAATTTGCAATTACGATGTTGCCGATTGCTTTGCCTGTATCGCATATTATTTGCATTCAATAATTTATTAATTTTGACGAGGCCGAAACCCGAAAATATCGGTATCAGTCATAAACATAAAATTGTAAATATCGATTCTAAAATCGCTTTTAAAAAGATCGATCTTCGATTAAATCGACCCAAAGAGAATCGATTCAAAAGATGGATTTTTTAACTTAAAGAAATCGATCTTCCTAAAGATCGATTCTAGATCGGCAACCCTAGTCTCGCGCTCGTCTCGCCAAGTCTGTACGACCATTTGTATCTGGTTTTTCATCCCGCTCTTTATTTGGGTATACACCTGATTTTATTGCTCTGGCAAAATTTTATGCTGAACGGTTGAATTTTTAAATTTTTAAGAAGTGTGTTGAAAACGTTAAAAACAAAATAAATGGAAAACACAAAAAAAATGTTACATATTCCGTAACTATAGTTCCTACACATACTGATAAACTTTTGTCTCGTCGCGTATAT
>MU184849.1:173472-188362 GCA_016904865.1 Pissodes strobi | reverse complement strand
GTTAGTCAATCTAAAGAGCAATAATAAACATTTACGAATGATGAACAAAACTAGAAAGCACTAACTTCTGGACTGTTTTTTTTTTAGTTTTCACAGTTCATTTTATATATATGCACCTTTTTGTAGCTATTAATATTTATCCTAAATCCAAAATGTTGTTTCAACTAGATAAATATCGTAATTTTATGCCTACACTTTTATCTTTATCTTCCACTTAATTTGCTTCAGGTATTACTTTTAAATTGAAGCCTATGACTTACCAGGATTATCAGCTAGAAATCTTAGTATTACGACTCCATACTTAGGAACACGAATGGTATCTTTTAAAACTGGAGATTTTAAATTTCTCTTCAGCAAATCACCGTTGCCATCCAATTTCAAAACTTCTTTTTTAGTTATTGGTCTTGCAAACTGACGAGATCCCACAACATAAAAGTGATTTCCGTGAAAATGGAGAACGTGTTCCTCGTCGCCACCTGGAACCGTAGAAGGTTAAATAGTTTGATTTTTTTCCTCTTTTTCGTTCGTATGGAAAATATTACGAAACTCAAATAAGTTTCGTATTCAGAGTCTTGATATAGTCGTAATTTTAGGCTTCAGGTATGACACCATTCGATAGCGAAAATAGTGTTCCAGCAGATGACGTAAACGACATTTCATTGATGCAAAACACGAATCAGAGACTGATTACGATATGCTATGCCCTTGAATCAACTGAGTGATAAATTACTAAAGGAAAATCCGCTTGAAACTGTAAGTAATTTTAATAACGATTATTCCGACACACAAGGCAAATGTAGAGCCGATGATGAAATTTTGGATACCTTTAGATCGTTTTTCCACTTTCCCTGAAAACTTCTGGAATTAAGTAATATTCACGTCATGCAAGCAAGAGAGAAGTTCTTTGAACGCAACAGCAGAATAATACAGATAATTAACAGCCATTCATGTCTTATTGAGATCTTTTTATTGCCAGGTTTTGTTTCAGGAAAGGCATTGTGAAATACCAATCCAGATCCATATTTCCCAAGAGAGGATATTTAAATTAAGAAACTTTTTGCACATTGCGGACAATTTGAATGTTCCAGCAGCAAACAAGCTTTGAAAATCCAACCAATTTTTGATGTCGTCCGAAATAATTGTGCTAAATTTTTGAAATTATCAATTGATGAGCAGATGCAAGAAGATCGCGCCGCTACGTAAAAATAAGCCTTGCCCTGTAGGTCTAAAAAAAATCGTGCTAGCTGTACCACCAGGCTTAGTATTGGATTTATCTACCAAAGTGAAAATACATGGACCAATGCTGCATCTGACAAAATCTTGAAAATTGGAGGCTTTTTAGCAAAAAGGCTATCATCAGACATGGTTCCAGGGACAATACTTTATATTTAAATAAGTTTACTTGATAACTTATTAAGTAGAAAGATCTTTGCTGCGGGTACCAACATGCACAAACGAATTTCAAAAGCAATTAGGTGCAAAATAAAGAAAGATTCGGATCTGCTCTCAGAAGAATTGGTTTGGTATTTGTTATAAAATGGATGAATAATAGATCCGTTATGATGGTTTCCACGATTTTGGAAGCGGCACCAGCAACTACTGCTAGATGATGAGACCAAAAACTATAAGTACATATTTGTGTCTTGTTTCAAGTAGAGTGAACTAATATGGGTGTGGACCTATGCGACGGATTGATTTCATTCCATAGAATTTGCATGAACACCAAAAAATGGCGAGTATTTTGACATTTTATTGACCTGACAATAACATATTCCTGGATCGATTAACGCCAAGATAGCCAAGCACTATGTGAGAGAAAATCAACGATAATATATTTACTAGATTTTAAACGTTAGAAGGACTCTTGCTTTAGGTGAAAAAAGTACAAATCCCAAAGCGGCTACTCCAAGCGTGTTGGACGATCCTGATGTAGACACTGGCCCCACTCCAAAAAGATCCAAAGTTGATGCTTTACCACCAAAGAATGTGAGAAAGATTATTTACAAATGTGCATAGTAGACAATAAAAATTGTTACATGCGTTACCGAAATCCTAGTTACAATAAAGAAACAAAATTCTCTTGTATGCATACTTTTGCATATCTTCGGAACGACAAGATTTTTTCAAATTTCATACCTAAGCTAGCTCTCAATGTCCAAACTGCTGAACTTGTCATATGATACCCTGTACGATGTTTCTATGTTTTTCTGCGTTATTTTCTTTCATTGTAACACAGCAAATTCTAGTCTCTTTACTGAAGAGTGTAACATAGTAAGTAACTAAATAAGTAGTATGTTTCATTTGAAAATACTATTGTATTAATATACTATTGCATATAAAATTACACATAAGCAAATTAATTTTTGTATAATGAATATTTCAGGAGAAAAACTAGTTGTAAGAGCTCTAAATTCTTAGATACATACCTTGCTCTATGAGGATAATCTCGACCGATTGTCCTAAAGGGATAGTCTCCAGGTGTACACATTCGCAAATATTCCTATTCTGGCATTTATCCGGCAAAACCAATTTGTTGCAAATTAAGCCAGAAGGGATATCCATCGGTTGGGTAAGCAAAGGCGATGATGGATAGCTGAATGTTAAATTGTTGATTCTATAGATTTTGCTTCGGAGATCTGTGAATCCACCTGCAAGTTAAAAGTTAGATAATTAATTGTTTTTCTATAAATATAATGAGAGAATATTAATAACAATTTTCTTGAGGCAGAAGAGAATATGTTTCATACCAACCTTAATAAATGATACATTGGTTTATATGATAATTATACCTCCTATTACAAACAATGACGGGTCGTCAGATAGCAGAGAAAGGTCGACTAATATAAGGTACCATTTTTAAAACCATTCTATTTTTTCCTATTTTTTATATTTAAAATTTCTTAGATAAAGTAATCGTTTTATTTTAGAAAAATTACGTCTTTCTTGAATTAAAAAAAGGTTTCCCTAATATTAGGCAACTCTTTATTTAATCGGGTAGCCCCGGTTCCAGATATCTGGGCGCCTAGTAGTAGTCAACAAAATGATTGATTGATGCTAGTATAAGAATTTTGTGAAAATAAATTTATTTTGTACTTATAAAATGCTAAAAAATCTTAAAATACATTTTATGTCCCAAATTAATAAAAACGCTCCCATATTAAAGTGTTTGCAATAAGAAGAAATTGATACTAAATATAATAGTGGGGAATAAGCTACTCCTAACTCCTTCATCTTAGCACTGACATTACGTACAGCGAATCCATTTGGACCCAGCAACATCTTCAGAAAAATAAATGGAAGATAAAAGCAATTTGCGTCGACATCATCTTGGTCTACATCGTCGCCCAAGTTCCAATTGATCTTCGCTTCTATCTGAAGTGCTGGATGAGCTTATCCTCCTCTACTCTCCTTTCTTTCCTTCAATTATTTTCTCTTAGATTTGATCTGTTTCGTTTTATCTCCTGTCTTCGGTTTATTTTGAGTCATGTTAATTTTCTTTTGTTTCACATTTTTCCAAACTTTTGTCTTGTAGCTTCTTATATAGTGTTGAAATAAGAATTGGATGTTGATCCGCGTTCACCTCGTCTTTTAAAAACTTCACCAGAACAATCTGGTTGTAAAAGCTGACTTAGATTTGGGTTTGATGTATAGCTAGGTAGAAGGCAAATGTCTTGAGGTACTATGAGTTTAGATGCCGCAATCGGTGATGCTGACAATTCGTAAAATCGTTCATGACTACTTCAAAACTTCAAGCTCATAAATCTGCTCTTTCAATTTTTTAGTTTCAATACCATAATTTATAAACGTTAAAGGCCGACATAAAAAACGTCTTAGTGTTGAAATATATTGTTCCGATGGGGAGGTAAGTAGATAAAATTAATATATATTTTTTGGCAATTGACGTGGTTTTCTGGTCTGAGCCATGAACGTTTAAGGAGAGAAAAAGACAAGCTGTAAAGTCGCGATTTTATCGTTGTCATTTTTGACCATCAGGTTCATTTTTCGTATCAAATCAATATGAGATAAATTAGCAAGCACACATCCATTATTATTTTCTCGTATTGTCAGCAATATTGTCCCGTAAATGTACTTTATGTAAAGTGAGGCTACCCTTTTAAAAGGTTTGTTTATATATTAGATACTTAGTTAAAATTATTTTTAATTTAACTAGGGTCCATCCTCCTCTAGCCAGTCTTTCCCTGGCCTAGAGTTTTTTAAGTTTCATTCCTTCTCGTTTCAGAATTTTTGTGGAAGTGATGCTGACCGCGTGCAGCTTCACAGGGAATAATAAAATGCCTTAATTAGGGCCAGCTATGTATGTCAACGTGTAGGTTGGGAAATAGCCACCAACCACTGCTGGGAATTCCAATTCCGTGTGACCAGGCAAAAAGGACATACAAGTAGACCCTATAATTACCTATCTTATTTTTATCCAATGAGGGGTTCGCGAGACTATGGTCTGGATCTCGATCTTGTCTCGGTCTCGGTCTCGAAAACGAGACCGAAACCGAGACCGAAACCTGGAAATAAGAACCGAGACCGAGACTCTCGGTCTCGGTCTCGAAAAATATTTTTATTTAATGATTTTTCATAACTTATTTTTCTGAAAAAATCAAATTTTTATGTATGTTATTGGCAATTTATGCCAACGGGGTCCCATCAACCAAAAAATTGAAAAATCGTGCAAATCCGGGTATAACGCTTGTTTATTTTAAATTGGACTGTTTCTTTTTAAGATTCTAGAAGAAATGTTATACTGTAGTAGATAACTTATTTTGAGCCATTTCCAAGCATAAACAGCCATGAGTTTTCACATTTTTCGTAATAAAACATCGCGTATCAATTAAAACAACTGGACATCTACTTCTGGTACAACCGTGGCAGTTTAGTATATTAAAAGATGAATGGTCACCTTTGACCAACCATATCTACTTATACAGTATATACCGTATACCTATACAGAGTGTCCCAAAATTGGTGGACGAAGTGTTAGCCCTGTAGTTATTGGTCAAAAATATCTTAAATTTTTTCTATAAACATATATCGGGAAACGCCCCCTACGGGAGCTAGGGCCTTTTAAAGGTGAGCCCCTAAAGATGTTTTGTTTTCTAATTATTTCCAAAATTGTGTAAGATATAGTTTTGAAAATTTGGAATTCCCCTAAGTAAACTAAATTTAATATTTGGAAATGGAATAAGAAATAGAAAATTTTAGTCAGGTCAGGTGCTTAACATTTGGGAAGTGAATCTAAAAAATTAACATCAACTTTTTTGTGGACTATTTTTTTATTTTCTTTTCAAATTTTGAAAACTTGAATTTTTTTACGTAAAAAAAATGCTTCTTATTTCGTATCATTAGGACGCAGAGTTTTGAGAAAAACGGATTATAAATATATTCCGACTGCCAAAAACGGGTGTAAATTGAATGGTATAGTTTATCAAATTTTAAAAATCTGTCTGAAGTAGTCTGGAACAAGTGTTTCTACTATTTTATAATAATATGATGCTTTGTAACGTCAAAAAGAATTTTTGGGGAATATCAAAAATTATAACCTTCATTTTACACCCGTTTTTGGCAGTCAATATACTTTAAAAACCGTTTTTCTCAAAATCGCTGCGTTCTAGAGGTACAACTAATAGGCACTTTTTTGCGAAAAAAATTCAAATTTTCAAAATTTGATGAAAAAATATATAAATATATAGCCCATAAAAAGTGAATTTTTAGATTCACTCCCTAACATGTTCGCAGCTGACTAAAATTTTTGTTTTTAATTCCATTTTTAAATTCAGAATATTAAATATTATAACTCTATTTTACACCGTTTCGGAAATAATTAAAGAAAACCATATTCAGGGGCCCATTGTTAAGAGGCTCTTGCTCCCTTCCCGATATATATTTATAAGAAAAATTTTAGTTATTACTGACCGATAAATACATGGTTGATGTTTCATCCACTAATTTCGCGACACCCTGTATACCGTTAAATTTTAAGTTTTCAAAATAAATTTTTCCATATAATACAGAATGTTTGAAAATGACATCACTTTGTATGGTTACGCTACAACTGATAAGAAATGTTAAAAATAAGAAGAAAAAGCGTTGACAATGCCTGCCGAATTTTGTTTCGTGGATAGTTTTTGTTATAATCGCAACTTTTATTTAAAAAGTCACAGAAGAGTTTTTATTGATTTTACTTGCAAATATGATAAAATATGACAAATAAGACTATCGCTTACCAAAAAATTTTTGCTTGTTTATTCGCAAACCTGCCAAAATATGGCACCCCATCACCGGATAAAAATATCTATTTACGCCACTGTTGTGTAATAAAACTCTGATAATGGTGAAAAAAAGCAATTCAGAATCTCGAGCCCGAGACTTTACGAGACCGAGACAAGACCGATATCATGCATGGTCTCGGTCTCGGTCTCGCTCTGGACGTCGAGACCGAGATCGAGACTAAGGTTGTTTTTTCGAGACCGAGATCGAGACCAACCTAGTGTCGGTCTCGGTCTCGGTCTCGCGAACCCCTAATCGAATTTACCGTTAAATGACTTTTAACCGATTACTACCTTTTATTGTCACTTTTACCGATTCTTAACGTTATTAATATAAACCTTTTTCACTGCCATATCTGAGATTATCTTGATTAGCCAATATCTTGCTGATATCACTGTAATTATCTGATTGGTTTTTTGTATTACGAAATTTACCCAAATGCTACACCCTTACTTTAGGCTTTAAATTTACTTACCTTATTTTTTAACTTACCATTAAATTAATTTAAGAGGCGTTTATTATCTTGTATCGTATCTATTACCGTTTCTTACCGTTATTTGATTTTTCAATACTTACTTTCTTCATTATCGTATCTGATATTATCTCAGTTAGCAAATGTCTTGCTAATATTATTGTAATTATCTGTCTTACATTTTGTTTTGTGTATACTCACGTAGATGCTACGCACTTACTGTAATTCGATGCAAGCCTAATTAATGATAATGATAGTAGACCTTCTTACAAGACTACCTCTTTAGGTTTTTGTACATAAGCAGGTTACGAAATTGAGCTCACTTCGATTTCCACTTGTAGACCTTCACTGACCATATATTTTCTTCACAGGATAATTTATTCGATTTAATATTTTTTTACCAGGTTATTTCGCTCTTGCACGTGTAAAGGGAGACAAGTAGAAAACAGTAGAACTGAGATTTATGGAGTTTAAAATAGGTCCAATTTTTGATTTAATTTTGAAAAAAAAATCATAGTGAATTAAACTAAAGTTTCTGTAGCAAAACTTTTATTTACCTATGAAGTATAAAAAATCATCCTTAACAAGAAGAAAAAGATGTTCGTTTAAGAAAAAAACAAAGTTAACTCTAAGTACGCAAAAAAAAAATTAAACTTAAACCTTTTTACACTAATCATCATCCGAAGACACTTCATCTAAATCTGGAAAATTATCCCTAACATTCTTCTCAGTAGGCAGTTTCTCATAAAAACTCTGAAACACTTCATCGATGTAGGCAGCAATTCGACTAAATTCTTTTTTTTCTCCTCTGATATACAGTTTGGATATCTCCATTTCGGTAAATCTACAGGAAGAGTAGTTTGACCTTTCCTCCAAAATGACATCTTTTCAAAAGGTTCATCTTCGTTATGGCTTTTCTTGTAGAAAAATATACCGAATGTTTTGTCATAGCGAATCAACGCGGGAGAACGGGAGTGTTTTTCCACATGATCGTACTAGTTGAAACCAGTCCCTGGTCTGTTCGATAAAGCTCTCATAATGTTTCTTCTTTTTCTTAATAATTGAGTGAATGGTGTCACATTCCATGCTCGTGGTCCTGGTATTAAGAATGTATGATCTATTATCTGCAAATTTAAATTCTGTATCAAAGTCTTAAACATCGCCACTATGTGACCATTTTTGTTCTGGCCACCTATCAGAATAAAGGGTTATATTTTTAATATTTGATGGTAGAGTCAAAAGCTCTTTATACAAACAAAAGCTCTTTATACAAACAAAAGCTAGTCTAATTTGCACCTCGACCTCGAGTGTTTTCTACTACATACCTACAACATGTAGCTTTGTCGTTGACGCAATCATACATGGTTAAGTTGAAGGTCCATAGTTGCCGTTTATAAAATACCACTGATGTGGGTAGGCTTGGCGTCGGCAGGCATTGCTTCAAATCAAACGTAAATGCAGCTCTGTTCTGGTCCTGCTTTCCCTTTTCCTTATCCTTTTCATTCGCGGAATATGCTTCTTTAGCATCTAGTTGATGTTTGCGCAAGTCATTTATCAATCCTTCTTTTTCTATAAGTTTTCGCATTTCTTATCATATATTGCTTTTTGTCGCATTCTTGGCAGGTATCCTTACTCCATTTTCTTATGGATATATTCATTGTATGAAAAATAGATTTGTAAACTTTTCTGCTGACAGGCTTTTGAGGTGACATCCAAATTTTATATTCCTCATACATCCTTGTAAGAGTGCAAAAAGACGGCAAAAATGTTCGATCTGCTGTTCGCTCGCGACAATAATGGCTCTTATATGCCGGGATTGAGAGGATGTGCTTCTTAACTAGTTCAATTCTGTCGGTTTCAATTTTGTTCTTTGGTGGATGGTGACCCCTCTCATCGTCCAATGTTGTGCATGTGATGAGAGTCTTTTTTATAACAGTTTCAATAAATTTGTTTGATAAATCAAATGTTTTTTTAAAACACACTGTACACACTTCTATTAAATTTTCATTTAGTTTTAAATGGTATCTACTTATAGTTACACCAATCTTCTGAGTTTTCTTTCCTTTTTTTAAATTGAGCCTTAAATAGATGCCACTCTCTTGTTGAAGCTTCCTAATTTCCAATATTCCTCAAATATTTTGTACCGTTGTTCATTATCAATTCTCTTTGTACATTTCTTTCTACATTTTTCTAAAACTGTACATTTACGGCCTCTTATTAATTTTCCTTTTAAAGTTAAATACTCCTTGTTCTCATTTCTATTAATGTTTCATTTTCTCCTTGCTTCTCTTGTATTTCCTTTTACTGTTTTCCTGTATTATAAAAGGTTGCTAACACAGCTCACAAGCACTACGTACCGAGCTACGCACAGAATATCCAATACTGCTTATATTGTCCTATATATCACCACAATACTAAGCATTAACAAGATGTAAAACGCACGTCCTCAGACCGCAAACAAAACTAAAGAGAGACAACTTCAGGAAATATTAGTGCATCAGGAGACAACTCGCGTTGACTCCGAATGCACTAAACAATTACGAAGTGTTAGTCGAGATAACTTAAGATAGCTGCCTTTGCACACTAAAAAAAAGTTGTCTCATATTACACTACACCAAAAAATGCGCAAAGTTATCCATATTAACTTATCTCCTTCAGCACACAAATAGCTATTTATGCAATGACCTGTTTGTCGTAGTTAACTCAAAACATGCACGCGCACGAGCGATTTGTCCACTGATATTATCGCTGCCATGAGATATAAGAGTCTTTATTTAGGGGATTCATTTTTATTTAGGACTTTGTGAATTATTTAGTAGAACTATTCAGATTTTAGCTCTGAAGTGTTTAAGATTAAAAGTTAATGATCTTCTAATTCGGGTGAGACTTATTTTAAAGAATTTTATAATTACTTTAAGTGTTATACTATAATCACAATTCGGATTGAGACCTAATTAATGTTCCGTTAAGCACGTACTGTCTCAGAATATATTTAGTATCTAAATAAATAGCTTAAGTGGGATCTTTGATGTTTATTTTGGTATGCTAAAGTTGAGTTTAGGCAATTTGTTTTCGGGTTTCTTAATATTCTTAGATTGTTTTCCAAATTTTACTACCCTAATTTTAAGTCTTAAAAATCATTGATATATTCATACTAGAAAATTTAGTGGCGCCTTCACCCAACTGTCATCAACTCTACGATCCACATCTATAAATATTAACACCCCTGAGTGAACCAGGCATATGGTCCGCTTGTTAAGCAACCAACTAATCGTGTTAGTCTATAATGTAAAACAATATTGACTATATTATATGCATATTTAACAAGGTCAATAAAATTCATAGTTGAATATACTGTTATAATCTTTAACGGTATATAACGCGTCTCTAATTGCTTTGTTGACATCTAGGGATATATACTTGAATATCTTATAGCGCATGCTCTATATCATCACTTAAATTCTGAAATCTATAACTAACCGTGTCTTAATAATACTTGGTAGAGGTAAGTAGAATTTGATATGCCTAAAGGGATTATTTATTTCCATCATAACACTAAGCAAACTCATTATATTACGTAAAGGGGTATGGATAAGTATTATTTGAATACAACCTACAACAGTACGCTTTGTGTAGACAAATAACATCAAAAAAATGACGAAACGTGAAGTGAAAATAAATGATACATTATTTGTTTAGCTAAATAAAAACTATATTTTCCTCATAAAAAATGCTCACCATAATCTGTCTCTCGCTCTCCATATTTATAATCAATCTCCAGAGTTATTTTTCTATCAACATCCTCTTTTCTCAATTCGTTGGGCATTTTATCCAAAGATTTAATATCACCCAGACAAACTTTGCCAATTTCAGTCTGGCAGGGGGATGTATCGAAGTGTCTTGTCAATTTGTTAACCTTCTTATCCCTATCACTTTCTCTTTTATGTTGCCTTATTGCCTTTTCCTTTTGCGACCCTTCGTAGCTGATCACTGCTAATCCATGTAAATTGTTATTTTCGCAACTAGACCTAGAACATAAGAAATGAAAGGTGATAATAACATTTGCCAATATTGATGTTAAGAAAATAGATCTTAAATCGCGTTAATAAGTTTCTTTTTATGAAATATCAAATTCTCTTAATGGAATATCTTAAATTGTTCCACGGTTGGCATGTTATATTATGTCTGAATCCGATTTCACCGGAAAACAATACTTGTGATCTAATTTGATTGACAACGGTATCTCTTCTCTCTGAAAATAATATAGTAGTGTAGATATTTTAAAATAGAAAATATCGCTAAAAAGAAATGAACGACTCTGTTATGTTGTTTAACGGTAAGAATATAAATTAATCTTAGCCGCTTGTATTCACGAAGAGTTTCAGATAATATAGGTATAACAGATATTAAGGTTTTGATATTGTCAAGGACAGGTGTATTTTTCTTCAGAAATTTAAATTACGTATATACCGTTTGATTTATTGGAAAAGTTCATAGCTTGCTTCATATGTTTTCTGTTAAAACATGAACCAGTTCCATCTCAGCTTGAGAAGTGATGACCAGTTTATTCTCTTAACTTAGATAATGCTCAATTTCCAAGTACCAGAATTAGTCGTTCTAGTGTTCTTGAAGTTCCCCTGAGCCCCCAGTACCCATAGTTATAGAGGCGTCCGCAACATAAATCCTCTTACTTTCTCAACATTAAAATACTACCATGTCAAAGTCAGCATATGATTCCCTGTAAAATTCATTCCAGAGAAATACCCCGAAAACCCAGAGCCTTTTAAGTGATACAATAACAGCCTATAATAAAAACTGTATATGCTTTCAGAGCATTATAATACTTACTTGACGTTCAAATAATATGCTCCTTTTTCCTGAACGGTCTTCAAAATAAAATCAACTCTTTCACCTTTCGATATCCGAATGGAACTAACTTCGTGTGGGTTAGTAGGATTTCCATCCAGCTCAATTATCTTTAGTAAATGATCATCTACAGTTAAGTTGACGGGACACCCAGATAAACCGCTGGTATAGGCTGCTCTAAATCTATGCCTCTTACCAGGTTGCACATTGAACATTGTCAGGCTTGAACCCCTTTCACTCGGAGCTTTCCCATTTATCAGAAGAGCTTTAGACAAATCCCTGTCTATAGGAGATGGGTGACTAAAATCGCCTTAAGAAATGCTTTAGAATTACTGTTGGAATATAAGTATACGTATATCATAGAAAAATAGTTAGTGTGGGTTATTTCGTAGTAGTTTCTCAGTTATAATATGTTTTTAACTTATATACTTTAATGGTGCCTATTTCATTGCCATTTTTAGTATTGCCAAAGAAGGTAAGGAAAAATTTTCCAAAAGAAAAATAGTTCGATATAATAAGCTCAGTTTCTTCTAAAAGTTCTGCTGATATAAATATTATTTAACTTAAATTGATTTTAAGCTCTGCAAACTTATGCCGTTGACTGAATAATAGGGGTTAGTTTGGGTTATTCTGGGTTACTTTGCACGTCCCAGATTAAATTCGCGCAACCGTGCTTTTAAGATCTGCTGTCCTCTGGTGTCAAAATAGGTTACAAAAACATATAATGGGTGCTTCTTATATGTCATAGGATAGGTGACCCATCCTACATCTGAATGGCTAATGGTCTAAATCAATATTTTCAATCTTTGTTCCTAGCTTATTGACAACGGTGGAAAACGTGTTGATTTTTCTATTGTTAAAGTTTGGCATACAGATTAGCTTCTAAAAGGTTTTCAGAGGTGAGTAATTTGCATTTTTTAAATTACTATATTATCCTTATGGCAACGATCAAAATGAAAATTTGACAACATTTATCACAACTCTAAAAATTTGTTATGTGATTTTGGTCTTTTGAGGTTACTCTGCGCAGCTGTGCAATTATTTTTATTAATTTAAGATGCCTAACAAGTACAAAAAGACAGTTGGTTCAAAAAATATAACAACTACGCAAAAGAGTAATTTAATGAATGTTTAGAGACCGTGAGATCCAAGACCCTTACTGAGGAAAAGGCAGCTTTATCCCCTGCCTTTTCGACGACAGTAGTAGAAGGACCATAAAATACAACATGAAAGATTGTTACCTCGAAAAATCTGGTACACCAACAGTATCTGATCCGAGGGAAGGGGGATATGTTGTGATATGTATAATTCAAATGTGACTTCGGCCTTCCCGAGATACAAAGTGATCTGCGCAGAATTACTAAATATTATTTGTTAGAGATAAGGGGAAATAGTCCAAATTTCAAGAATACTAGCCCTGCGAAATGTTTTACGTGCTTTTTCGTTCAATGACACTCTGAATCGTCTACTCGGTTTGTGGCCAACATAAAAAAAGTACGAATGTCGAAGTTCGAAGTTTTTACGGAGTATATCGCTAATCTCGCAACTACTTTAGAAGGCGATCCCCAACAAGACATTTTTAATTATGGCAACTCTAATCTTGCAGACAATCCCGGTTCTAAAAAATGTCTTATTAAGAGAGTAAGTAAATATCCAGTGACCATTCGTAATACATCATAATGCACTTCTTTAATGAGGACCGGCAAGGCAACACATGTGGTGTATAAAGCAAGTAATATTTGTAGTATTTGGTATAAAGGTGAACCAACAGGAACTTAGGGGTTTGCTCGACGGGTGGGCATTTGAGGAGTAGTTCTTCTCTCTTATATTGTCTGTTTTAAAGAAAAGGAACTAAAATATTAATAAATAGAGATAATCCCTCATCACACATATCCATCAATATTATTCAAGCCTGTAATGGAATTAATCACATTCATTCATATTACTCAACCTCTCGACGTTGCATTATTTTAACCACTAAAATCACCCTGGAGAAAAATTTTAGGAGAATGCAAAGAATATCCCTTGGAAGAAACAAGACGGCATTGAACAAACAGCATTTTCTCACCTTATTGAAAAGACTAATGGATGCAATCGAGCCTAATAAGGCGTGTGGTTTATACACTGGATTTCTTTAAACGTAGCATTACTCTGTTGCTCTGGAGGAGCTTTCAAAGAACTTCAGGATAGATATGGTATGGTACGGTATGGTAGAGGGATCGCTCAGCAAGATTTGCCCTTTAACACGTCGACCACATTTGATCTTTTTTGTATACCCTTCTATGTTACACGGAAATTCCTATCTCTTTCGAGGGTTGAGCTTTTGTCGATCTCCAGGTACCACAAGGGCATTTTCTGGACGCCTCAACTCAGTGCCTGATATTCGCAGGGTAGGTGCTCTGACGTTTCAGACATAGTTTGGCAGAATCTGCAATGCTTGTTAGTGGTTTTCTCCATTTTCTTGAGGTGGTACGTCCAGGGGCCATGTCCAGTGAGAAGGTCTACGACCAGTTTTATCTAATTTTTTTTGTAGCTTGAGAAGCTTTTTTTGTAGTTAGGCGATTGAGAGATGAGTCTTTTGGTCTGTCTCCATTCCGTGCCAGCTGGTCAGCGGCTTCGTGGCCTTCCACACTCTCGTTCCCTGGTACCCACATTAGAGTGAGTCTGTTTCTGTTTGCCAGTTGGTCTGCAGCCATCCGATAACTCCACACTAGCCGGGAGTTGATTCTGCTAGATGCTAGCACTTTTCAGGCTGCTTGACTATCTGATAGGATACAGATCTTTGCGCCTCTTAGGCCTTCTTTGGCACATTTAGAGATGGAGGAAATTGATAGCATTTAGTTCTGCTTGAAAGAGTGTTTCCTAAAGGTGCAGAGATTCGACACCTAGGTATGTAACTTCAGATCCCAATCCTTCTTTCATCTTTGCTCCATCTGTGTACCAGCCAAGTGATCCCCTCTCTAGTTGTTTAAATCTTTCCCCTGTATTATTGCGGTCTTCAATTACCACTTCAAAGGAGCGATCAAAATGGAGTTTGGTTTCCATTATGTCGGTTGGTTTGGTCATCGCCGCTATCTGGATGTTCTTTAGAATTTTAAGGTGAGACTTCAGGTTTTATGTCTGAGAGAGTGACTCTATGTATACTGGTCCAGACCTCCTTTTCTATGCATATGTGCAGCGGAAGGAGGTCAGGATAAGGAAATGCTGTGAGAGGAAAATCCTTGAGAACAGTGTTAAGGTAAGAAAGAGAGAGAGAGAGAGAGAGAGAGAGAG
>MU184849.1:130948-173372 GCA_016904865.1 Pissodes strobi | reverse complement strand
AGAGAGAGAGAGAGAGAGAGAGAATATATAGAGCCAACTCTTGGGGCACCCTCTTGAACAACCTCACTGGTCGGTACAAACAAATTAAATTTTTAACTTATTATGACCACAAAGGTGGGGGTAGCAATTAACAGTATAATTAACTACAAGCAAATTCAGTGGCCTGTATTAAATAGGGTGGTGGGGGCTTTAGACATACGTTGTGAATTGAAACTAGGTAGGTATATTAACTAAGTACTTTAATAAAGCAGGTGTAAATTGCATTTGAATTTAATATGATGAATATCTACAATTTATATATAGTTTCTATGCTACTTCCATGCATTCAATCATTCATTCACATAAAACTAAATATACAAGTTACTTAGTACTAAATATCTACAAAAGAAAACGTCTTGATTATCTAAACCTGAACTGAATTAAATTAACTGGTTTCTGTCTTTAAAATTTCAACTTTTCTTTCACTCTACAAATACCTTGAGGTGTAAGTATTCGTCTATTCTCTACCTTTATAGTAACCAGGGATCTGACTTCAAATTCTTAATTTGAATAGTACAGGCACAATTTGAGCTACACATTTGTTACCGCCATTTTACTGCTTCTCTTAAACTACAGGGAGGCCAAGACGCCACGTTGTTTATGGCTTTAAGGAATTCCGTAAAAGCGCCCAAAAGAGGTCTTTGTCCAAACTTGGACGAAGATAACAGAGGTACACTCGATATTTTCTAATATCTATGCATACAAACGGAGAAATTGGCCCAAAAGGAATTTGACCTTTGGCCAGAGGAAGCTACAGCACGTTTTGCTGCTAGTCGAGTGAAAGTTGAACTGCACTGAAATGTGATTTTTCTTACGCGCTCGGGAGGGACAATGACGCGGGAAAGTAAGCGTGGGCGAGTCCATTATCGCATAGATTAGAAAATGCTCCTTCTCTATTCGACACATTATTATTTACACAATACTGACGGAGACAAAGATATATTAAATTGAAAACGATTACAAACGTTTTTCCTGACGGAGTGACAATTAGCCTTATATAATGGGATCGACCATCCAGGTTTAGACTAAGGGGTAATGAAGAACTGACATATGCTGATTTAAATGCACAAATTTCTGTTTACCTGGGGTTAAATACATATATTCGTGGATTAATTATGACTCATTATTTTACATTCATACTGGGTGTCGTCACCAAACTATAGGGTGAAAAGCGAAAGTTTATACACATGTGGGGTGTTTCCCAACGCTCACTTTCAGGAGTTTTTAAGAAAATGTTAATTTAATATCTTGCATATTTGAACGCCTAAAGAGTAGTACAGGTACAGAAAAATAACGCAGCGTATTCAATATAGGAAGTAACGTAAAGGCATGCGAGTTGGAAGTTAGGAATAATGTAATTAGGAAAATTGATCAAACACAAATTAATCGGATCAAAAATTTTCAAACAAATTAATTGAAAGACCACATTTTAAATTATATATAAAATAATCATATTTTAGTAATAGTTATAATATATTTAAATAATTAAATTATTAGTTGAACGAATAACACTGAGCAATATAAAGTGACTGCTTGCCAGTGTAGCCCAAGCTAACCCTTACTGGCTTTAGCGAAATCAATCTAACCCAAACTAACTATTACTATCATATAAAATATAAATTAAAATTTGAATTTTCGATTTTCCCTTTTGATTACTTCAGTTTCGATGATTTGAGCTTTTGAAAAACTTACCGTTTTGATTAATTGAGTTTCAATAAACAGAGTTTCAAAAATTGTGAGCCTATGAATTGAGTTCAATTAAAGTACAGGATTCAAGAAATAATATTGAATCGATCCATTGTTTGCATAAGCATTAATCAATAAATAGAGTACAATAAACCTATGATATAGTCAACTCACCAGACCATTCCGAAATAAGCACAAGATGATCCTTCGAATCCACATCATACAATTTTTTGTGAGGCTCAATCCTTTCAGATTTCCTCACAATTAGAGCTCCAAATAGACCATTTGATCTATCTGCGTCTGTGTAAGCATGATAGAAATGAGTGCCGGCTTGGGAAGCTCTGAATTTATATTGGAACGTGGTATAGCTCGGAATAGGACATTGAGTAACCTAAAATATATAATAAAAATTTTTAAAAAATAATAAAACCAAACTGGAAATATTGCGATTTGTAGTTAGGTATAAGAATTATAAGATAAACAAAAAAAATACTTGAATCAGGTGTACCTACTATGTTGTTTTAAGTTCTATAATAATTCTATATCTAACTATAATGAGATATGTCAATATTTCAGTAACGTTTACATTTCAGTACTATTATCTATTTTTATATACTAGCTAACGCATGACCTTTGAAAAATAAACCATTATCACCAGGTGGCAGCAGGTATCTAAATAAGTAAGCAATTATATCGAAAAATTAAAACAAAAGCATGAGTAAAGCAGTGTGATGATCTGGAGTTAATAACTGATTCTAGTTAATTTACTCAATAATATATTTCAAAGTTCTCATAAATCGATTCAAAAATAAATTTAGTTTCGTACTAGCTCGCCATCGCCAATAAATTAAAATTTAAATAAATTATGTTTCGAACTAGAACGTCAGTAGATAACATTACAACAAAATAATAACTTTTATTTAAACTCAAGTGGAAACTTAAGAAATGTTGCTCGAACCGCGTCTAAACTTAAACTAATTTTGAAATTCTACATAAGAGAAAAGTCAGGAAAATGTGCAGCAATAGTATCTATCAGATGCCATAGAAAATTAAGATAATTTACTATTGGAAAACAATTCCAATAACTGGCAGTGAATTTAACTTCACAAGAAACCCTAGAGAAAAGCTGACTTACCCCAACTAACCCAAACTATCTGCAACAACTATTGCACGCATAGTTGCGCATTTCGATAAAGTTCTTCAGGATTTTGTTCTAAGCCTTGGACGATTCTAGTACGAAAAGTCGGCAAATTAGAAGCCAGAGAGTGGAATGTAAAAACAATGTTAATTTGGATAAGCCATTTTAATCACCCTATTTAGGAAAACGCGGTAGTAATAAAAGCCGAGAATAGAATTTAAAAATAATGTTAACTGTAAGAGCCAATTTTAATTACCCCAATTAGCAAAGAGCGTCGGTACTAAAACTGAGGTTGGAATTCACCAAACATGTTAAAACGCTAATTGCTACATTAAAATTGTCGACGACTTAGAAGTGTCCTTAGTAAAAACATTTTAATAGTTTGGGTTAATTTTAGATTTTCTAAAAAAAACAAGCCTTGATGAATGGTATAAAAAGCTAAAAATCTTTGGGAAAGAGTAAGTCCGAATCCTTCATGCGCGATAGCACGTTACTAGGCCCAAGAGAGGTTTCGACAAATATGAGTCTGAAAAGAAGTCTTCACTTGTGATAATCCCTTACGTTGCCCGACTGGGCGTCGAAAAAAGGTAGTCTGAGAGAAGAGTCAGTCTTAGTCTGATCAGTCAGTCTGAAACAAGTCTCCACGTTTGGTAACGTGTTACTATGCTCACAAGGGGCCTCGAAAAATAGTTACAAAATAACCCATGACAAGTTGTAGAACGTCAATATGCCCTAAAAGAGACCGGAAAAGTAAATCGTATAGTTGCCAAAGAAAAATTCTTTTCAAAAATCGTGTTTCTTGTGGTGTGGTTACGTATTCAGCTCTAGTAGATGTTGAAGCGAAGGTTACGGCTTATACGATGAGGAATAGGAAGTAAATTGTAGCTTTAAGAATCTGTGACTTTTGTAATGGAATGTTCAAGAAACCTAGAAATGTACTCTCCTAATTTGGATGTCATTAAACCCAGTAAGTGTTAGTGAAACTTTGGATTTTATTTTCTTTTAGGTTTTAATGTCATTTTTCCGGTATGAAGCTTAAAGCTTTAGAGGGTCAGAAAAAATAGTTAACAGCGGGATAGATGCTAATAATGCTAATTAGTTCCTTCTTAACTCTTAAATAACAGAAATTTCTTGGACTTTTATAAATATCCCCTTTAAATTGTCAGCTCACATAAATTCGAAACCTAAATAAGTATTTGAAAACGGAAAGTGTTGTCCTACGCTTATTTATTTAAAACTAAGGTGTATTGAAGTACAGAAAAGTGGGATGAAGTTCCTGACTGCTAGGTGAAGAAAAGGGGGTATTTTTGTAGGTCCGCCCGAGTGGTCTTTTTCCTGTTGCAACCTCTTTCCACACCATTCGTTCTAATGCGATACAGATTTGTGGTCGCATCGTGATGTAGTCCAAAGAGATTTCTGAGGATTTTTCGTTCAAAACGTCTAAGCTTTTCTTCGTTTGCTTTAGATATTATCCACGCCTTGCATCCATATGTTATTACTGGCCTGACAGCGGTCTTATAGATTTTAATTTTTGATGTTCTTGGTAGGTTTTTTGATTTCATAAGGTTGTTAAGTACGTATAGGCAACGGTTTGCAGATTGTATTCTGTCTTTAACTTCCTCAGGAACGTCGTTGTCAGCAGTGATTGTAGCTCCAAGGTATTTGAAATGTTCTACCCTTTCACAGTTAAAAGTGTTAAATGTGACGTTTTGGTCTATTCTATCTCTCTGTCCCTTTCTGTTTATACACATGTATTTGGTTTTTCTTCGTTGACTTTTAGTCCCACTTCACCTGTTGTTTTTTCGATCTTGTTGAAGATGTCTTTTACGGTTACTATGGAGTCTCCAATGAGATCGATATTATCTGCGTATGCTAATAGTAGTTTGAGACCATTGGTTGTAAGCAATTCGGTTTTTATTTCAGCTGATCTTACGGCTTTTTCTAAAACGAGGTTAAAATGTAATCTATGAAGAGGTTGTGCACTGTTCTATTATACTCCCATCCTTTTTCTAGGAGCTGCCTCAGTGTAAACAGTTGGGTTCATTGTTGACCTGTTTGTCTTAAATCCGGCTTGGTATTCTCCCAGGAAATGTTCTGCATATGGGATTAGTCTACATTGTAGGATGTTTGTTAGGGCTTTATATGCAGTGTTTATTAGTGAGATTCCTAGAGTTTGAGCATTTTGATTTGTCCCCTTTTTTTGTGGATTGACACTATGATGCTTTCTTTCCACCTTGCTGGCATTTTTTCTTCTCGCCGTATAAGAGTTATTAGTCGGAGCATTTGGCGATGGGGTGCCTCTCCTCTATATTTTAGAAATTTGGCAGGTATCTCATCAGAGCCAGGTGCCTTGGCGTTCTTTAGCTTATTTAATGCCTTTTGGGTTTCCTCGAAGGAAGGTTCTTTAACTGGTAAGTCCATTGTGATGTAGATTTCTTCTTTGTGCGGTTCTTCCTGTTTTACGTTTAGAAGTTCTTTGAAATATCCATTCCATTTCAAATAAGTTCTTCGTCACTTAGAATCATGTGGCCTTGATTGTTTTTCAGTATTGGTATGGATCTCGGCTTAAAACCGCTCTTCTCCAAGGAAATTGCTATGTAGAACTCTCTGGAGCCCGGTTTGGGACGATCTCTTCCCTTTGCTTCGTACTTCTGTCGTTCATATCTTCTTTTCTTCGCTCTTATTAGATTTCTTGTTTCTTTTCGGCAATTTGCATATTTCTCTCTACTTTCGTTTGTTTGTAGATTTGTCATCCTCTTCCTTACTGTTTACCTTTTTCCTAGCTGTTTTTGGCATTCTTCGTCAAACCATGTTTATGCCCTCTTTCTTTTACTTTTTCTAAATACATTTTCGGCGGTCTTTGCTATTATTTTTGAAGTTAAGTCCCATAATAGCTTTTCAATTTCGCTACTTTCTATTTCAGAGTTCACTGTTTGTTTGAGTTCTTCTGTATATTGTTGTTGTTTTGTCTCATTCTGCAGTTCGTTTATGTTCCATTGTGGGGTTGACTTGGTTTTGTTGTATTTGTGTGTCGATATTCTAATTCTGACTTTTGCTTGGACTAAGTAATAGTCTGTGTCCCCATCTATTCCTCTGAGGCTTCTTACATCCAAAATGTTGCTCCTGACCAGCATCATCATCATCATCAATCAGCCTTATCGCGTCCACTGCTGAACATAGGCCTCCCGTAATCTGTGTCACTCCTCCCTGCACTGCGTTGCCTGCATCCAGTTGTGCTTAGAAGCGCTTTATATCATCAGTTCATCTCGTTGGTGGTCGTCCTCCATTTCGGTAAACCTCATGTCTGCTACACCTGTTTTTCTAATTTCGTTGTTCTGGATTCTATCTCTTGGAGAAATGCTCAAAATGGCTCTCTCCATAGCTCGTTGTGTCACTTGTAATTTATTGATGGATTTTCTTGTCAGAGTAAGTGTTTCCTATCCGTATGTCATAACAGGCAGGGCACACTAATTGAACACTTTTCTCTTTAAACATACCGGGATGTCGGACCGGAATACCTCCTTTAGGTTCGCAAAAACTGCCCAGGTGAGTCCTATTTTTCTTTGAAACTCATCCGTTTGGTTGTCTCAACCCACACGAAGTTTATGTCCAAGATATTTGTAGGGCGATACTTGTTGCACTTCGTGCCCACTCAAAGAAGTATTACCACTCATCACCAGATTTGTCATATATTGTGTTTTTTACGCTTTTTCTACCTCGTATAACATCTGTGTTTCTTTGTCAGTCCTATCCGAAATCAGGAGAGTATCATCGGCAAACCTAAGGTGGTTCAAGTCTTCACCATTTATATTAACTCCCAAGTTATTCCAATTTATCTCCTTCACCAGCATTTGTAATGATATGGTCGATCTGGTTTCGGGTGATGTGATCATTCGAAATCCAGGTCTGTTTGTGAATATTCTTGTGTGAGAATATGGTTGACCTTATCAGCATGTTATTGGATTCAGCGGTTTCTATAAGTTTTTGGCCATTATCAGTGGATGCATTATGAAGGCTGTGTTTGCCTATTGTTGGACTTAGGTTAGGCTCCTTGCCTATCTTGGCGTTAAAGTCTCCACAAAGTAGTCGCAAGTCTTGTTTGGGCATTGTCTCTATAATTTTTTCCCTTTCTAGGGCCTCGTATAAGGCATCTTTGGTAGCTTCATCCTTCTCTTCGGTTGGTGCATGTGCTGAGATGATCGATATGTTGTACCACTGCGAACCTGATGTTAGAAAATCAACAAGAGAGTTTAAGAAAATGCCGAAAACACAGTAAGTACATAAAGGGTGAAATCAGCGTGCATTTCAGCAGATGAAATCAAACATCTTATGTTCGAAATATTTTTTCCTAATTTCAAAAATAATGGAGATATTTCCATTTAAAGAGGAATCTCGATCATCCTGTACATCTACGAGCTAGGACAATAAACCCGAGGTTTATTACCATTTATGAATTATACGAAAGGTGGCGTTGATAACCTAGACAAATTAAGATCAACACCGTACGGATAACCCATGGTAATATTTCAAGGTATGAGAATATCGAGCACTAAGAAGTATAAATCATTAAATTAGTCGTAAACTATTCTAAAGTGCGTAAAATTAGAAAATGACATTTGGAATTAAATTAAGGTATATGTATAATTAAAATATTTCCTAATGTGAAGTCGCTAAATTAGTATTAATAATTGACGAGAAATATATGTTCAAAAATCATATATGAGTATTTAAATAACTGTCATTATTCGTGGATTTTTCAAAACATTTGCGAAGATATGCAAAATATCATGCATAGATTTCAAGCATATACACAGAATCCACCACTGGATGTTATTTCCATACTAAAAATTAAAATTTTGATCATCTTCCGTTCCGTTTTCTTGCTCTAATCCTTTTTATTAAATACAATATAATATACAATACCCATACAACTTACCATTGGCACACCGTCCATAAACGGAGCTTCGCGATTTGACTGTCCTCTCCAATGTAAGGTTACGCTTTTTCCAGGAATTCGGTTAATCACATCAACAATTAATATGTCATTTTGACATACTTGGATGGCAGGTCCAGGAATTTGTCTATTTGCAGTTACGATAGTTCTGGGATTACTCTCTTCAGTCATTTGGCAAAATATATTATGGCAGGTTGATAGGGGATTGGAGGAATTTTTACGGCAGTCTTGACATATACTAAAAACCAGTACAAAATAGTATCACTACTATATAGAATTAGATATTATTAATGTGGAACTATTCTTAATATAGGTAATTTGGAAACTCCAAATGAATACTAAAAGCGTCAGTGCTAAAAGTACCTACTGCCAGGAATTGATTGACAAATTCGTAGCCCTTGAAATAGAAATGTGGGTTCATCATGAAATACTATACATAAAAATCATGCATAAAATAAAATATTTAAAAAATAGGAGTGTTCGGAGTACTTATAACTTGCATGAGTAAAAATTTGGCGAAAATTCTAGATATTATTTCATTGCAAAGTTTATATTGCTTTCCTCTAGCCGACGGAAAGTAACTACTTTTAACTTTTAGAAACAGTATGAAAAATAAGCATTTTCTGCGCTAGTGCCTTTTGTTCATTGTCAAGGTGCTTGACACTTCTGCATTATAATTCATCCTCATCGGTTTGCATTTTGTTGTTTATGCAATTATGTTTCAAAGAAGAGGCAGGAATATTTTTTTAAAATTGCTTATAAATCCCAAACTTTATGGTTACGCTATGATAATAGTAAAAAATGGATGTTCACTTTTAAAAAACAGGAAAAACGATAATTTCGGTTAATTTGGGTGACAAACTGACGAGTAGCAATCGTATCCAAAAAATCTTGAATCTTGAAAATTGTTAAATATATTGTAAGGCACACAAATTGTCATTTCTTCTCAATATTTCTTTGCAGGCTTTTCGGTATAACTAATTAAAGAAATTGTTATAATTATTATTGGCATTGGTTCGACCTGATTCAACTGCCACACTTCTTCATTCCAAGTCTCGGTACTTGGATATATTCTCGACGTCATTTACGAGCAGATCTTGTGTATTAGGTACACTTCCACAAAGATTGGAACCTAGGAGGATTTATTTTGCGTAAGTGATATCTGGTTTATTATGCTTAAGCGTCTGGCCAGTTAATATCGTAAGATCCCAGTACTATTTGAGGTTTATATGTGTAATAGGGAACCCGACCCTGGGTGAGAAATGTCAGAATATATGCTGAAAAATCATTGCAACATTATCATTCCCTATCTTTATATTGTCCATTGTCGGCTAAGAAGCCACATGATAAAGATAGGGCTTTCCGAAGAAACGGAATGCCGCTTGAGCATGGAGAATAAAGAAACAATGGTGCATGTTTTATGTCACTGTCCAGCAATAGAAAGAGCCAGACAAATAGTGATTGAAAATTCTAAAATGACACTAGTAGATTTGATCGAGCCTCTGATCTAGTGAAAAATACAGATGTGAGCTACAATAGACCAAGAGTCGTAGTGGAACGCCCCACTCACGTTTACGAATACCAATCTTTAGATTCCATTGCAGAGGACAGCTGACATCCTTGTCATACAATAGTATGGACTCTATTCTTTTCCATGCATATCTGCACTTATCGCTCTCTATTTGGGGAACTTTGACGATGTATTTCAGGCAGTCTCTTGTTTTAGCCACCTGATGTTGGATTATTAATAAAAAGACTTCCGTTTCTGGAAACAATCCTCCTAAGGCAAGTCAATAGTTCGACGCCCTTCTGTCGACATGTTCTTGCATAACGCTATTCAATTGCCTCCCATGAAGCTGCTCTTCTCGTCATCTCAGCAACTTTTCTTTTCTTTCTATGGAGTTTCAACTCATGAGCTTTTGTTATAAAGTGTTCGATGATCCCAAAATTTGGCAATGTGCATCAGGTTGCTCTTTTTAAGGCGCTTCTGCGTGGTGGTTTTGCGCCTTTGTTAGCAAGCGTTGCAACTCTTGGATATCGGTTTTGCTCCAGGGCAAAAATCCAAAAATATATACAAGCACCGATCACGCATAACTATTGATTGCCCTATGAAGGTATTTGCCGTTCAGTTGCGTTTTTAACATTTATTTAACCCTTTTCTCGAATCCAGATGTTTACTTTTTCGTCACCTGATATATATATCTTCCATAATTGTTTCATTCCCAGATGTCTATACGTTTCGCCTTCCGCAACCCGTTAGATGTCTCTCCACTCGCCGTATCGAATCCTCAAATCCATGCAGCTTTCCACGCACTATGTTAATGGGGTGACACTAAATTGCATTTGAATTCCATTCAAAAAATCAGTTTGTAATATATGATCGAGCTGTTTCTTCGTGGCTCTCATAGATCATCCATATAGAGTAAGTGATTCATTTAAGTGTCACTTTATCGTTTCCTTTGATATTAAATCTATATTTAGTGGAGTTCAGCGTGTTTGACAGAGGGGGGGGGGGGGGGGGGGGGCTGAAATGCGCGTTATATTCGTAACTCAGGTTATATCGTCTCATCTCTTCGGTGTACACAGAAATGTTTTGACGTAAGGTGTCAAGACATTCTTCGGAGTTTGTGTTAGTATCACAGTTCATGCAGTGATGCTGAAGTTGATATTTATCGAATAATGATCTTATTAGCTTTTATGGCGGTTTTAACTTTAATCCACATATATATTGAGTCAGTCTGCCAATATTCTTCCTCAGTTCGTCGACTCTACATGGCAGTCTCTTCATACATAGTTGCATCTAAAGACCCGATGTTTTATCTTTCACGTCTATGATACCTCTTGACTGAGCGGCTAAATCTACCTCTTGATCTTATCCAGCTCCGGATACTCTGGATAATGTTAGTGCAGCAGAGTAGTGTATTGCATCTAAAGACCCGATGTTTTATCTTTCACTTCTATGACACCTCTTGACCGAGCGGCTAAATCTACCTCTTGATCTTAATCCAGCTCCATAATGTTATTGCAGCAGAGTAGCGTATTTAGGTCTTCCATGGATGTTATCGTTTCAGTATATTCTGGTGGTATCCTGATGTTCATGATACGGTGGACCAAAGTCAGGTGTTTAGAAAAGTTTAGAATTGGTGGTATCAATTTTCAATAGAGTGTATGGGTGGTTACCAGTCAATTTTGGCCATGATGTTCTCACTGCGGTATGGAGTTATTGCTAATCAGCCTTATTTTTATTATTATTACTTCATCTTCTTAATTTACTCATATTTTGCCCTAATTCTCCGTATATTATATGTTTATATATGTTAAAAATTATTAAATGTGTTTTAGTTCCGTTATTCCACAATTAAAAATATCAAAATTATGACCTACAAAATCTATATAGACAGTTTGTTCGCATTCGTTAAAACTCAATAGCATAAAATTATTCATTTTACGCATGAAGCTTACTATAATTTAATGACTCTATGATTTTGCATGGAGTGAAAGGTAAAACAGACTTAAAACGCTAATAAAAGATGTAAAAGTCACTCCAAACCGTTGAAATTAGCCATCTATAATGTTTCAAATAAAACATAAGTAAGGCCATTAAAAAGAAAGAGAGAGAGATAATTTAAATTTCAAAAAAGTTTCTATCACCTAAACAAAAGAAGAGCTTGACTCTTTAATTACAACTGTTAATTGTATGAAGGAATGAAAGAAATATAGTGCTATGCAGACATGGATTCTGATCACGAAGGTCTGCTTTTCTTCACTGATGTTCGTTGGTTATCAAAAGGAAATGTTGTTGGCCGTGTCGTTGAATTGAAAATCGAACTAAACCAGTTCTTTGGAATCAAAGGAAAACAGGATTTTGTGGCACACTTTAATAATGAGACATATTATATCAGCTAAACAAACTAAATTTTAAACTTCATGGTACATTATCGACTTCAGAGATAATATTCAGGCGGTCGTATCAAAGCTGCGGAACTGGTGCCGTAAAGTAAATTTTAGAAACTTATCATGTTTAAACAGCTTTGCTTCAAAGCTGAAGAATCGGAGACAGGAATTGTAGGCAATCTTCATCATTAGTTGGAAACACATTTCATGCATCTGTCGATATTGCCGACATTCCCGATGAAGCGCGGGGGGAATTTTTGGAGCATCGAAATGATTCCTCAGCGCCTGATATATTTCAGAAAAGATTTCATGCTCTCTTTTCGAAGATTAGTGTCATTTTTGCTTCTACTTGTTTTATTTAAAGTAAAGGAATAAATAATATATAGTTTTATAAACAAAAACCTCTTCTACAAGAAGTAATACATATATTGGCATGTTTACAAAGTCTCGTCTTCTCTCCATCATACCTTCTGTTTCACCAATTCATAGACTTATTTTATGTACTCTCTAATATAATGAAAAGTAAGCTTGTGAATTTTCATCTAACTGAAATATTTCTGATTGCGCTGACGATTTTGTATATAGTATGTCATTAATAAAATATTTGAGCCCGTTACATGAAGAGCTTTGATATTTTACTACAGAGAGCTACTGGAAAACGTTCTCCAAGCTTCTGCTGAAAATATTTTAATTTAGTAATTACACTTATATTTCTCTTTTAAGCTATTCGCACAAAAATTATATGGAAATATCTTATAAATGGAAGCTTTATATTAATGTTCCAGGTGTAGTGAATTACTATATAATAACCTGTGATACTACTGATCATATCATTAATGCTAGGAAAAATAGTTACTTACTGGTTATCGGTATGATACATCTCAATATTTAGCTTAATTCTACATATCATTGGCCAGTCTAATTCATGGCAAGGCCTATCACAGGTTTTGAAATTCTGATCTGAAATTAAAAATATTAGTAATAATAGCTATAAAAACTCGTAAATATTTTGTTTATGGCAATTTATATTCAAAAATAATATATTCTTATTGTTCCAGCAAAAAGCCATAACACTTGACGGCCAATATTCCTAATTGAATCCAGAACGAGAATTTTTACGTAGGTAAGGTAATCTAGTAATCTCTTGGTTGGTGATTCTAATAGATGCAAAAACAATTATTCGGTGGTCGTTTATCTACCGATGGAATTGTAGATAACCTCTATGTTATTGTAGAGGGTTCATCTGTTTGGAGGTAATTATTTAACTTTAACTCCACCATGTGGATTTAAATCTTTAACTCCACCAGGTGGAGTTAAAGGTAAAAATTAGCTACAGACCGATTGATATAATAATCGGTTATTTACAGACGAACCATCTCCTATTTCCCTACTGGCTTTTGATGGAATAAGTTTTTTTTTATCATGACAAACACTTTAAGTGTATGGTGGAAGGCGAAAAAGGAATTTGATAATTTCCAGACTTGCCAATATTTTTAAATTCTGGCATATGGCAAAGGCAGGTAAACTACAGAAAGAAAACGACATAATTTGTAACCAAGTGACTTAAGCTCTTCTATGATATGGTGAAGGTAAAAAGTTACATGCTCCAAGTCAGACTCGAAGATACTGATTTCTCAAAAATTATATGATTGAAGAAATATATGTTAGTCGTGCCTCTGTTACTCTTGAAATACTAGATGGTTTTTTTAGAAACCTCGAAAAATCAGCTCCTCTAATTAACCTTGACTGTGTCATAAATTATAATGGAAGGAATATTACAGAACGAGTACCAAATGCCACTAAGAGATCAATCAATATTTTGCATGCTGATCATATGTGGTTCACAAAGCCGATCATCTTTGGGATGCCTGAAAAGAAGAAGGGTCACCATTAACACGCTATAACCGGTCTTGCAGTGGTTGGTTCGACGCAGTGTGTTTTGAAGACGACTGTTTTTTTATTCAAACATTCCGTATCTTCGTAATAAAGAGGGAAAAATTGTCATTGGGGATAATCTTTCTTCTCATTTTTCAGAACGAGTACTTAAGATCTGCAAATACAAAAAATGCAAATGTATTTTGTATGCCTACCTCCCCATTCACCTCACTGCCCGTCATTAAAATAATATTGGAGAGCCATTCTTGCAACATTCAAGAAATCTAAAGGCTTTAAAGGACCGCCATGCAAAGATTCATGTCCTTCCTTTTTAAAGGAATTGCATGAAACTATAGATGAAGAATATAAAGGAGCACAAAACATCACAGGCGGATTTCGCAAAACTGGCATTTTCTTATCGAACTCTAGTAAACGTAAGGAAAGGTTCCCTAAACCAGATCAAAATGACAGCGAAATTTTCACATATGTATCTCATAAATATGTTGAGTGAAATTAGAAATCGTAGTTTAGAAAAAAATATCAGACAAAGGAGAAAACGAATAAATATCTAACCAGGAGAAAGCCTATGTGTGAAAGATTATAGAGCATCAACTTCAAAAGTAGTTCAATGGAATTTCAATGACAATATATTATTTGAAAAGTCCTATAGGTCTAATATTTTTTCAGTGCATAATGAGAGCAGCAATGCCCAAGAAGCATTCTGATTTCAAAACGAACCCGAAGAAGATTGAGTGTAACGGAAACTAAAATGGCGGAGAGGCGGAGAATATTAATATTAGTCTTTCATTTATAATAATAGGTAATTGGACATAGAGGAAAAAATTATACATAAATCCAATGCAGAGTTTAAAAAGCAGCAAGGGAATAATTGCATATTTATCGAAGATGACGTAGATCATAGCATGATAGTTAAACCACTGTCACCTCCATTTAAAAAGGGAAGTGAGAAAGGAGGTCACTTTGAACGTCAGAAAGATATTTCCAGTGTGAATCTTTCTTAATACATTTACATTGTTACGGTTAAGCCCTGAACCACTCGCAGATAGTTTGCTACCTAATAAGAAAAATGTTTAAGTCGAGGTTAGAGTTTTATTTTTTTTTAAATAAGTTCTTTTTTTCGGTCATCTTTCTATACCTATCTATGTTGGAACAACAATAAATGATTTTGGATCTACTGAATTTTATTTATGTTCGATATGGATTAAAAATATGCAAATTTTAAAGGCAGAAGTATTAATATAACTTAAACGATTCCTTGAAAGTTATTTTATTAATACAATTAACCTCATATGGGGGCATATTTGGGTTCAAACCCAAGTATAAGCCGAATTAACATAGATAACCCAAATAGCACCCCTCTTGAGGCTATTTGGGTGGATCACACAAAAAATATAATTCATCCCCCTTATGTTGAGGGACACCACCGAGGTTTCATAGTTTAAAATATAGGAGCAAAACATATGGCCATAAATAACTTCAACATTTTAAGATAAGAGGATGGAGAACAAACTCAATACTCAGGTAATGTTGATTAATGATGAAAGAGATGCTAATTTAGGGCCAAAAAATATCCTTAACAAACATAAATTTGCAAGTCAATATTGCGAAATTTTGTAAGATATTACTGAAATTTAATTTTGAAGTTGTTTCAAATTTTTATACCGAACTTTTCTATAAGGTTTATGCTTCTTTATCTGTCATCGTAGGAATATATTATTGGTTGAGAAATTAGGGAGCAATGAGGGGGATGATTTAATTTAGTCGCTTTTCCGAGAAGATCATCAAGAATCCATCTGAAATCGAAGCTAATTTTCATCGACTTCTACTAATGTAGTTTTAATTTAATATTAATTTTGTAATAGGGCAAAAGCCTCAGATGATAAAGTTTTAGGCGACAAAATGGGTTCGATGATGTGATGTCCAAAAATACCCACCGAAACACTGTACTGAAAGATCGATGTTTCTTTTCTTAACAGCTATAATACCTAAAATTGTAAACATATCGCAGTTTACCTGCTAATAAAAAAACACATGCCCTTATCAATAAAATCATGACAAACACTCATAATAATTTGATGAATGAATAAAATGAACTTTTGTAAGAACAAAATATACGGTAATAATAACTGCAACATTAAAGGAAAAAGAAGATGGTGAGATAAGGAAATGGAGAAGAAACCCAATACCCAGACAATTTAGAATGATTTTGGGTAGATTAGGAGCAATAGACCATATGGTTTAGTCCAACCGCCTTTCCATGGCATTGGAAGCATCAAGATGTCACTTTACTTTAAGGGATTTGTAAGCGGGACAGTCCTCCATACAAAACCAGATCTCCTGATTTTCACCGAGGAATTCTGTTAACGTAGACTCAATTTGATTCTGCAATACATCAAGACAAATCTGAGAGGTTAAATTTTGATGAAAAAAAGTAGTCCAATGATATGATGTCTTCTATGTTAACTATTTGGTGATGGGAATACTATACTGAAAAATCGGAGCTTCTTATTTTAATTACAATACATAAAATTGTAGACATTTGGTTTATTGATTAAAGTAAACACTCGCCCGAAAAACAAACATTCCTCAAAATGTCTATCATTATCGAAACAGAAATTAGACTGCCGTTCTTAATTATTCTCTAGCAATTCTTGATACCTTTCATATTTGCTGAATAGAATTAGGTTTCTTGAAGATTAGTGTTATCTACCCACGACTTTTGCGAAAGTCCTGATACAACTGTATTTATTTTCTTGCACGTGAAGAGATACATTTATTTCACGATCTCCTTTTTTCGTCTCTTCGGTCATATTATCACCACTGTTTTCAGTTCCGCATCCGCAATTTTTTGCCTCAATTTTTATGATGATTTTGAGCATGTCGAGCATTACTACTACTACATTATTACAACTATTTACGCCGTGATTTTGTCTTTGCAACGTTTTCCTCTACAGACGGAGTCATGCCTTAGGGTATAACGATAATGTAGTTAATTAAAAGATTTCCAAAAATTGTTAAATAATCTAACATTGTCAACTTAAATAGCTTTTCATTATTTTTGGTTGTTGCAAGTACTTTTATTGTTAGCTGAGCTCTAATCCATCAGAGCAATATTAAGCATTCTAACTATTAGTTGGATACATGTTTTAAATAACTTAAAAATGCTTTTTTAGAATCGGTTCAAAATGAGCAGAAGTTGAGCTCTTTCAACAGTTCCAATATAAGTTTTCTAGAAAAGTAATAGGAGAGCCAGTATTTGAAACTTAAAAACTACATAGAATATCCTGTGTTCTGAGCCGGCGCAAAATAACTTAAAATGTTGTCATTAATGCTATGAGTATAACCTAATAGTGAATAATTTGGTTGCAAAGCAAATTGTTAATTCCACTATGCCCTATAATAAAATATGTAGGGTACTCAAGAACACCTAGCCACCGTCTATAGATATTCTAATAAGTCCGCTCACTCGAGCGTGCCGCGGAAAATTTCCCTTCTGCCTGCGCCAATCCCTCACCCATCGGCATTGACATTGACGTGTGTCAATGTCACGGCTTAGCCGTGACTCAGTTTTCGCAAGTACTTCCGCGATCGGACGGTGTGAATTTATTTTTACGGAACAGTTTTCGCACGATTTACGCTATACGCTATTTAAAAAATATATATGGTTAAGATGGCTAAGGGTAGTTTTTATTATTGTACTGTTTCTCTCTTATGGAATTATTAAAGAATTATTTAATTTTTATGAGACGAAGTGAATGAAGCTAACCGAAACTTGATTGGATGACTAACCCAAACCAACAAAATCTATTAAAATTGATTATAACGTATCGGAACCGGTAAATGAAACTAACCGAAAGTTGATTGGATGACTAACCCAAACTAACCAAATACATTAAAATTTTTGTAGCGTATCGGAACCGGATCAAATGACTAAAATAAGTTAAGACTAAAATTAATTATAACGTATCGGAACCGGTCCAATGTCTCAAATAAGTTGAGACCAAGTGAAACTAACCGAAAGTTGATTCGACGACTAACCCAAACTAACCGAATCTATTAAAATTGATTATAACCTAGCGGAACCGGTTGAATTCACTAAAATAAGTCGAGACAAAGCGAAACTAACCGAAAGTTGATTCGGGGACTAATCCATACTACCCAAATCTATTAAAATTGGTTATAGCATATCGGAGCCTGATCAAAAGACTAAAAATAAGTTGACTAAGTAAAACTAACAGAAAGTTGATTAGACGATTAACCAAAACTAAACAAATGTATAAAAATTGATTATAAAAACGTATCGAAACCGGCTCATATAAATAAAATGAGTTGAAACTTGAGAAGTATTTACTTCAATCACGTGTCCTGTGCTACTCGGTACGCGCGCGTCAGTATTCCATATTAAGCAAACATAATCGATACTAACTTTAATGAATCAAACAAGCACATTGAGACGGGGGCGCTACACGCTTCACCAACCCTGCCTAACACTAAACTAAAATTAACCCCAACTAACGAATATAACCAAAAAAATAAAAATAAAATATGTCACCGACGGGAATCGAACCCGGGCCGTAGTATCATAAGCACAAAAGCTGATCCCGAAACGCAACTGCGCATGATTGCAAATAGTTATACCGCAGGCGCTGGACGCTTGTATAGAAACGCAAGGAATATAAGGAAATAAAATACCTATAGTCAGAAAGAGAAATAATCATGCTCCTCAAATCCCCTTTTCGATCTTTTATATAGAGCAATGAATAATATCAATTCTTATCAGTTCACTATCGCTTTGCCTAGCTTTAATAAGTTATATAAAATAATAATTTCAGGAATAATAGATATTATATAGATATATATTTTAAATTCAGCACAACACAACTGTTGACTAACATAAAATTGTCAAACTGAGAAATGTACCATTTTAATTTAAAACCGTATAGAATTAAAGAATAAATCTGGCAACACAGCCTTGTCTGCAAACCTCTCATGCGCCGTCTGCGTTATTTCAATAAAAACAAAACAATACATTGAAAGTCGGCAGAGAAAAGTAGTAGCAATTATAGCAGATTTGTACACAAGTTTTTAATGATTTTTTTTTTAAAAAGTCACGGGTAGCACAATATACGTGATAGAAGTGACTACTTCGTTAGCGAGTTTCAACTTATTTTACTTTTTTGAGCCGGTTCCGGTACATTATAATCAATTTTAATGGATTTGGTTAGTTTTGGTTAGTCGTCTAATCAAATATAAGTTAGCTTCACTTAGTCCCAACTTATTTTAGTCATTTGAGTCGGTTCCGATACGTTATAATCAACTTGAATAGATTTGGTTAGTTGTCTAATCAACTTTCGGTTATTTTCACTTAGTTTCAACTTATTTTAGTCATTTGAGTCGGTTGCGATACGTTATAATGAATTTTAATAGATTTGGTTAGTTCGGGTTAGTCTCAACTTATTTTAGTCATTTAATGCGGTTCCGATACGCTATATCTAATTTTAATAGATTTGGTTACTTGGGGTTAGTCGCCGAATGAACTTTCAGTTAGTTTCACTTAGTCTCGTCTTATTATAGACATTTGAACTTTCGATACGTTATAATCAATTTTAATAGATTTGGTTATTTTGGGTTAGTCATCGAATCAACTTCCGGTTAGTTTCACTTAATATCAACTTATTTTAGGCATTTGAACCGGTTCTAATACGATGTAATCAATTTTAATACATTTGGTTAGATGGTTAATTTTGTTTAGTCGTCTAATGAACTTTCGCTTAGTTTCACTTAGTCTCAACTTATTGTAGTCATTTGAGTCGGTTCCGATACGTTATAATCAATTTTAATAGATTTGTTTAGTTTGGGTTAGTCGTCGAATCAACTTTCGGTTAGTTTCACGTAATCTCACTTATTTTAATCATTTGAACAGGTTCCGATATGTTATAATTTAAGATTTGGTTAGTTTGGGTGAGTCGCCGAATCAGCTTTCGGTTAGTTTCATTTAGTCTCAATTCGTTTTAGTCATTTGAAGCAGTTCCGATGCGTCATAATCAATTTTAATAGATTTGGGTTAGTCGTCCAATCAACTTTCGGTTAGTTTCACTTCGTCTCATAAAAATTGATTAATTCTTTACCGATTCCATAAAAGAGAAAGAGGGAGAGAGAGAGAGAGAGTCATATGCTTTATCTCTCTTGCAAGACGAAAATTCCAAAACGTGTCGTTACATGCATGGCTTTGAAAAATCACTTTCATGAATCCAAAAATATATCAAAATAGCGTAAAATTTGTGGAATTCTAATATTTACCTTCGCCCAAATTATGTATATAAGTTGAGTTATATATGAGTATAAGTGAGTTTGATCGCTGTTTTAGCCACTAAATATGAATTAAAAAAACCCTAGATGGAAAATAGTTTTAATGTTTGGGTTAAGTTATGGGTGTGGCACAGGTTAGTTGGTGTTTTCATTTTTTTTAAAGACGACATCCACTGTGACAACGCATTTGTCATATTAATAACAAAATGCAATAAAATATCGATACCTATCGACAGCCGAAAATATCAGGTTAAAATTATTCCATTGTCGCTATTTTCCTGTTATATTTTGTAACTTGTGTTCGTAATTAAACAATACAAGTTGTATCTACTGGTATTTTTATCCATATCGTAGATAATATTTCGTTTATTATTTACTTATTCATTATAATACTAAGTAACTATTACAAAGTAGTATCATTAATGAGCTATAAATGAGACAGAGAATGTCAATAGTTGTTCATAACAAATAAATAATCCAAACATTAATACGTAATCATATTCATATCATTTATTCCTAATAGAACGCTCCCCGTATAAAAATAATCGAGCGGCAGTTCATATTGATCGTACACCGTAGCTGCACCCCTTCGTTTACTGTACAGCGGCCGAGTGTGTTCAAGGTCAACGGCAGTATTTTCCACGGCATGCTGGAGTGAGCGGACTTATTAGAATATCTATAGACGGTGACCTAGCAGCTATAGATTCGACTTATGCCTTGTTTACACATTTGAGCATTTTCGGAAGTCGCTGATGTATCCTCGGATCATAAACTCTTAGTGGCCCAGATGCACATTAAACTCAAAAGAACTCCAAAGAAGAGAGAAACTCGGATAAATGCAGAACACTTAAGAAACCAAGACATACGGAATGAGTTACAAACAAGAATAAAGAAAAGTCTGGAAACACTCGAAAGCAAGGACGAATACCGAAATTGCAGTAATACAAATGAAAAATGGTGTAGTATTAAATCAGCTTAATTGGAACCCTCAATTGACATTTTAAAGAAAGATAAGTCCATGGGATGAAAGAATGGATAACTAACGAAATTCTTAATCTCATGGATAAAAAAAACTATATAGGAAAAAATTAACAACAATATAAAGAAACACAACGAATAATCCGCACAAAAATCAGAAAAGCAACGGAAGATTGCTACAAGCAAAAATGTGAGGAAATTGAGGAGCTACAAGCAAAACACGACAGTTTCAACATACCCTAAAAAGTCAAAGAACTCGCCGGCGCGGCGCCAGCAAACAAAAACAACTCAACGGAAAAATAGTCACAGAAATAGAACAAAAGCTAGAAATATGGAAATATTACATTACACAACTATTCGTAGATGAGAGACGACAAACTAATCTTGAAAACATAGGAGAGTTGGGCCTGGACATAATTAAGGATGAAGTGATATGTGCACTGGACATGCTAAAGAACAGAAAAGTTGCAGGACCAGACCAACTGCCAGTGAAACTCCTTAAACTGATAGAGGCGGACCGGATTCATATTTTGGTATAATTAATCACTACCATATATCGAACATGGACTGTCACTGAATATATGTAGAAGAAAATATATGCTGATAACAAAAACAACTCAGGATATTCGTAGAATATATGTGAAGAATCAACCTATTGAAAGAGTAAGAGAATACAAATACCTAGGCACGACCATTAATGAAAACAATGACAGCTCCCAAGAAATACGACTCAAAATCGAACAGGCCAGAATTACACTTACAAGGATGAAGAGGCTTTTCTGCCGCCGAGACCTAAACCATGATTTAAAAATACGACTGATAAGATGCTATGTGCTGTAATATATTATGGGATGGAAGCCTGGACGCTGAAGGTAACGAGACTAGAGGCATTTGAGATGTGGATATATCGGAGAATATTGAAGATTTCATGGGTAGAGAGAATAACCAACGTGGAAGTAATGAGACGTATGCATAAGGAAAGAGAAGTAATCCCAACAATTAAGCGAAGAAAACTGCTGTATATGGGACATGACATGAGGGGAGGAAAATATCGAATGCTACAAATTATTATGCCAGGGAAAAATCCAAGGTAAGAGATCTGTATGAAGGATACTAAATTCAGGGCTGAAGAATCTTAGGGAGTGGTTTGAAACCACCAACAATGAACTATTTAGAGCTGCGATCTCAAAAATAAGAATTGCCCTGATGATTGCCACCCTTCGAAGCGGAGACGGCACCTATGGAAGAAGGAAGTCGAGGAAAATTAAATGTCTCACGCTGTCTGTACAATACAAAAGGACAAAACGTGAATAAAGGTTTGATGGAAGGGCATTGCAAGATTTGTTTTCTGAATGTGATTCTGCCTTATTCCCAGTGGAAGAAGGAAGGAGAGAATGAAGCCAAGACCCTAAATTGGCAGTGACTCTATTTGGAATTTATTTTTTTGCTGAAGAACCAAATAGTTTTTAGTCTGTTTTGTAAGATATATGCATTTACAACAACGCCAGGGTTATCCTTAATTTTTTCACTTACATTTATTTTAAAAATTTCATTTACAGGGGTATGTTCTTAGGAGGACCAATATAGGGACCTTTCCTCTATGTTTTTTTTTACAATATATCCAATTAGAATAATTAATAGTCTACCAATTGTTTTACCCATAAGATTGCTATGCAGTAACACTTTTAATAACAAATATTTTGAAAATTATACCAGGCACAAAAAAGTTATGCAGTTTTAAAGACACACCACGCAGGTGGCGCCCTTTGCAAGTAACGGCAAAACTGTGGAAAAGTTGAATTCCTCACGTCAAAAATCCATGACTGTCAAAATGTATTGGATGATTTATTATTTTTTAAATTTATTTTGTTACGTACAGTTTACTCAATAATAAAGAATATTTATTAAGCTGTGGTTATAATGCATCGTGTGTCGATCAAATTGGCTTTAAACCAGTCAAATTGAGAGATTTTTCTGCGTCGCATTATTGTGCTATGATTTTTTGGCAATTTTTATTGTTTGTAGTGTTTAGTGACTCCGATATAGAAATTAGCGTAAGGCCGCCAGAAACTGTTCCTCAAGCTGTTTCAGCAATAAATAATATTCTACCAAAAAAAATTAAAGAGCAGATAATAATATGTAAAGGTTTATCAAAAATGTATTGAATTGAGTAGGGATAATCACGTGAGTACGCATTCGGAAATATTTTACCTGCATATTTTAATAACTTGACACACATTTAGACCCTCTTTGCTTTGGGCAATATATTCGATGTTAGGAACAGCATTGAATATTAGGCACAATATTAATATTGTCTCGGAATATTATCCTAACATTAGGTTCCAAAAAATACTGATGGCTTGGTCATTATACAGGAAGAAACAAAAGTTACATTTTAGCCCTTAAATACTTAACGTCCTGTCGAAAATGTGAGCAGTAAAGTTTAGTTTCATTATGTGTTGATATGAAGTGTGACTTTCGTTTAACAAAATGCTCTTTGATTCACGTCAATATCTGCTTTTTAAGAGAAGATACGTATTTTTAAAGAAAGTGTTGCAGTTTTTCAATATTTCTATTAGCAATTCAGAACACTACATTATCTTATCCTAGTAGCTTAAGCAAACCTCCAAAAACTAATAGCGCGTATTGCCACCTCCTGTTCTTATCACTTCTTCCATATGATGCTTTCAATGCAGTTTTGAATTGCTTCTCGAGGAATATTTTCTCATTCTTTAAAGAGGGCTGTTCGCCGATCTGGCAATGTTTCTGGGTGTTAATTTCGAACACGTCTACCTAGCATATCCCATATGTATTCAAGTGCATTTAAATCGAGACTAAGCGCTGGCCACTTCAATCGCTGAATGTTCACCTCTTCTAAATATTCTGTTACAACCCGTGCAACGTAGGGCCTGGCATATCCCGCATTAAAAGAAAATCTTGTCCGACGAACTGGGCGAAGGGTGCCACGTGATCAGCTGAACATCGTTGGATATAACGGTTAAAGAACCATTCTATATCATCACTAGGTCCGTACGGGCATATCGTGATACCCCAGCCCTCACCATGACACCTACCTCCTCCCAAAAGGCGTTCCAGGAGATGCAACATTGGGCAAATCGTTCACCTGGTCTCCTCCAGACACGTTCACGTCCGTCAGGTGAGCGCAGACAAAATCGGGATTCATCCGTGAATAATATACGTGACCACTTTTCTACTCTCCTGTTTCTGTGTTCATGAGCAAAGTTTAATCACCCTGTACGGTGCGCTGGAAGTAAAAGAAGGCATGCAACTACGCTGGACGGTTCGTGCTGTGGTACCAAGTATATCTTGAATTCTACGGCTAATAACGGTATAAAGTACGCTACTATCTCGTAATGCAGTTAGATTTAGGAAAAGGTTATCACGTTGATGATTGGTAACACGTGGTCTCCCTAATACATACATCTTGTACAGTACTTTTTGGGTTGCCTAAGAATTCTGCAATATACCGTGTATTGCGGCCATCGTCATTTAATGCAACAGCACGTGCAACATCTTCTGCTCTCATTTTATAACACAAAAACTTTTATAGGATAAATTCTGTAATGACATGACCAGTATACAATGCAGCAACAATGCTCTTAATGCTGCCACGCAATCCAAGGCGCTACTCGATAAGATAATGTATTGTTCTCAATTACTAATAAAACTGAAAAACTGCAACAATTTCTTTAAAAATTTGTAACTTCTCTTAAAAAGCAGATATTGCCGTAAATCAAAAGACATTTTGGTAAGAGAAGGTCACACTTCATATCAAAGCATAACAAAACTAAATTTTACCGCTCAAATTTTCAACAGGGCGTTAAATATTTAAGGGTAAAAAAGTAACTTTTGTTTTTCCTTTATAATGATCAAGCCTTCAGTATTTCTTGAGAACCTAATTTTAGGATAACATTCCCAGATAAATATCCCTACTCTGCCAAAAGTTTGACCAAAACCGGAGAACAATTAAAAAGATATAGGCAATTAAAATTAACTTAAATTATCTTTGCCATTTATTGTTGGGGTGTAGCAAAGCAAGTAGTAAGAATGAATAAACTAGAAGCAGTGATGCTTGCGAAGTACTTAAAGTGGCCGATGCTACTTCGCACACCGGCTTCAGAAGGACACCACACCTGCTACAATTCTTATTGACGCAGGAGGTGACTTAATGGAGCTGAAGACACTTGGTGGATAGAAGTCGTCTACTGTAGGGGAAGGATACGTAGATGAATCCATTGCAAACAAAAGAGCAACTTTTGAAAGAATATTGCAATACATCGGCCATAATTGACCATTCAACTCTACTATCAATGTTGAAGACAATGAAACACAATCAAGTATTTCATCAAATATTTTAACAATGAATACAAATGTATTTGAAAAATCAATTGCTGCTTTTGTAATAAAAAAATACAAATATTCCTATTAACTTTAATACCAATAATGACAATAAATAATTCGACGAACACGCAAGCGCAAACCCAAAATACATGTGCGCTTTTAAGTTCCCATGTCCTAAAAGGCAAAAATCCGGTCTTAAAAGACAAAAATCCGGTCGCGGGTAGTCAAAACCAACCGAAATTGCCTATCGATCTGACGGATGACGCCCAGGATTCTGTCACTGGAATTGACACTGTTGACGTTAAGAAAATTAACACAAAAGAAAATGACGAAATTATCAGGGAAAATGAGGAAAATCTGAAGGAAAATGATTTGAATAATGAGCCCTGGCATAAAGTGGTGTCTAAAAGGGGCCCTCGACGCCATACTGCTGTCCAACAACCTGTAAAGAGTACTCGCACTCGCCCAGAACCCATAAGGGGAACTTGCAGTGAAACCACAATTAAATCAGCTCAAAGAATGTCCTTTTTGATTTTTGTCGGGCCTTGCCCCAGAGGTGACTGCAGTAAATGTAGAGAACTACCTTGCAAACAAAAACTTAATGGGCTATACCTGCACAAGGATGAAAACGAAAAGAGCAAAACATTTTAGTTCTTTTAAGTTAGCCGTTCCTTCAAATAATAGGGAACTATACTTACAAGCTGAAATGTGGCCAAAGGGGACAATTGTCTCAATCTCCAGAGCCCCAGAGGGGTGACACAACCAATAACATTAATTCAGCTTCAGGGAAATACGAAAGAAAATGCTTAAGGATTCTACACATCAACATGCGGTCCCTAAGAAACAAAATACCTCAGCTAGAGGCATTTATTGCAGAAAAAGGTATTGACTTACTCTGCATCACAGAGCATTGGCTGGCAGAAGAGGAATTGAAAACCTTCCACCTTGATGGGTACATCATGGGAGGTTTCTTTGCAAGATCTCGGTACACTGGGTGAGGTACAATGTTATTAGTTAGGAATAGTATAAGGTCAAATTTTAAAAATATTAAAGTAAGTTTAACGTTGAAAAGATGGTACAGTCATGTTGCGTCTATTTTAAAAGTCTTAAGCTTTATGCTTTAGTTTTATATCGGTCACCCTCGAGCAGTTTTAACACCTTCTTGGATGCTTTGGAGAGCACAATAGCAGCTCTTAACCCAGACAAATGTATAGTAATAGCTGGCGATTTTAATGTACACTTTGATGAAAACCAGGTAATTGCCCAGATTCTTGAGGATGCTTTCAGGGGTTTTGGCTTGTGTAGGGCGGTTTTTGAGCCCACAAGGCAAGATGTATGTTTGGATAACATCTTTGTTAATTCTGCAATTGAGATGTTAAATGTTGAGGTGGTAGATCTTGATGTGTCTGATCATAAAGGCCAAATAATAAATTTTCTAGTCAATATGGAAAATAGTAAAGTCATTCAGGCAAAAAAGTATGTAGGCCTACTACACAACAAGGTCTATTTACCTTCCACAATACTATCTTGAATACTGGGATTTTGTGAAAAATAATAACATTTCTATAAATGATAAATTTTCTGAGCTTATGTCTATTCTAGAGGGAGAATTTTTAGAGCCTTTCCCAGAGAAACAGTATCCAGTTCGGTCTGATCAGTCCAATAATATAAGCTGGTTTTCTGACAGGCTAAGAGCAATAAGGGAGCACCTGCGTTTTCTGGAAGAAATTTGTGAACAATATAACACTCCCAATAACAAAATGTATTACAGGGAATATGAGAGAATGTACAGGTCACAAATATGTCAATCCAAAATCATTGCCAATGATACCTCAATCACAAATTCAAATAACTCGATGAAGCAAATGTGGAGTATAATAAACAAAAATAGAAATAAAAATCGCATAAACCCATCAAGTACAGTTCTTGATTCAAATGATTTTAATAACTATTTTTTAAACATTGCACAAGAGCTCGTAGCAAAAATGCCTGACACTAACTTGAATCCAATTGAAAATCTCACTAATCTAAATATACTACAAACATTTTCATTTAAAGAAGTAAGTTTTAACCAGGTTCGAGAAATTCTTAACAATCTAAAAAATAAAAATAGCTGTGATATTTTTCGCATTAATGTTAAGGTTATCAAATGCATAAAAATGAGATTTTAATTCCTCTGACACTGCTCATAAATCAATGTTTTAAGCAAAATATGTTTCCAGGCATCTTGAAAATTGCTGTAGTGGTGCCAGTCTTTAAAAAGGGTGACCTCAACATTCCTGATAGTTACCGCCTTATTTCTCTTCTCCCGATAATTTCAAAGATCCTTGAAAAATGTATGTCTGATCAGATTGTTAGCTCCTTTGAGGGTAGTGGGCTTTTTAGTGATGCGCAGTTTGGTTTTAGACAAAATAAAAATACTTCGTTGGGTATTCTTCATTTAGTGCACTCTATTTTGGATGCCTTTCATGGTCGGTAGTATAATACAGTCTTGCTTTGCGATCTGAGTAAGGCTTTTGACTGTGTAGACCATGGAATCCTCTTGGAGAAGCTCACATATTATAAATTCTGTCCCAATAGCATAAACCTATTAAAATCATACCCTGGAAGTAGGCATCAGTGTGTGCGTTATGCTGGTGTGACGTCAGCAAAGGGAGATATACGCATTGGGGTACCCCAGGGTTCAATCTTGGGGCCAATACTATTTCTGATTTATGTAAATGATTTACCAACATTTGACCCTAATTCAAGATATATTCTCTTTGCTGACGACACAACAGTGTCTGTATCAGCTGATGCCTTAGAAGCATCTCTGGAGGGTTCTATGGCTGCACAGGAAGTGGCTCAGATCTGGTTCAACGCAAACAAATTACTACTGAATATGAGTAAAACGACCAGGATGGTGTTTTCGGTGAGAGATGTACATGAAGCTAATATTCGTATTGAGAGTGTCAAATTTCTTGGAGTCCGTGTTGATCCAATATGGTCGCCTCGGGATTGGCTAGTGATCTATTTCTACTTCGAAGTCTGGCTGATAAAGTGTCCAAACTTGTATTGCTAACCACCTATTTTGCAACTTTCCATGCATACTCTTCATATGCAATACTTGCTTGGAGTCATGCAGCTGATGCTCTACGAGTGTTTGACCTGCAGAGAAAAGAATCTTGAGTATTTTGGGATTTAGAGACGACTGCAGGAAGGCCTTTGGGACTCTGGGCATTCTTACTCTTCCATCTGTAAATATTCTGGAAAACTTGATATATATTAAAAGACATCCTGAAACGTTTGTAGCACATCGAAGTGTACATGACCATGAAACCAGGGGCAGGGATGCATTGGTGCCTGTCTGGTGGCGTCTTGGGAGGTATCAGGACGGTCCGGGATATTGGTCTATTAATTTTTTTAATAAGTTACCATTTAAAATAAAGAACCAACCAATTTTATTATTTAAAAAATCTGTCAAAAAGATCTTAATTAAAAATTTGTTTAATTCCATACAAGACTTTTTGAGCTTTAATTTTGATATGTAATTTTTGGATATGTGTTTTTTTTATTGATTTTAACTAGTCTTGTCTATGAAACTTATATTTGAAGTTGTATTATTGTCCTAAGCATACTTATTTCAGTTTAGTGTCTACTTTTGTTATGAAAATGCCTATTTTATATTTATTGACCTGTGTAAGTTACTTGTAACAATGCATTAATAAATTTTGATTGATTGATGGATAATTCCTAATTATTTAATTACAAATTTAATTGAATTAAGAATTTATATACATATGACATCCCAACGGAGCTGTTAGAAATGATCAAAGAGGAAAACATTGGAATCTTGGTCAAACTGTTTAATGCGGTGTATACGGCTGGAGACATACCTAATAAGCCTTATGAGCCACACCTTGAAGGTCTTTCTCAAAATTATTCACGGGAGGATAAGATCCAAATGTGAGGCAGATTTGGATGAAACCCAATTTGGATTTAGAAACGCTATGGGAACTAGAGAGGCACTGTTTGTTCTGAACATACTACAAAAATGTCGTAACCAGCGCAAGGACGTTTTTGTGTGTTTCGTTGATTACGAGAAGGCCTTCGACAGAGTACAACACAAAAAGCAGGGATGTTAGAATTATCGAAAATGTATACAGGAAACAGAAAGCAGCAGTACGACTAAACAGAAAGCTTACAGAAGAAAGCCAAATTCTACGAGGCGTCAGACAGGGCTGCATACTGTCACCACTACTTTTTAACATATATTCAGACAAAATATTTAAACGGGCCACTCAAGAACAAGAAATGGGAGGTACAAAACAAAGGAGAATATATAAATACGATACGATATGCCGACGACACTGTCAACCTAAGTGACAAACTAGAAGACCTGCAACATATAGCAAACTTGTAAACGCAGAAGGAAAAGAAATGGGGCTCAACATAAATATCAACAAGACAAAATTTATGGTCTTCAGTCGACAACCACATCCTTATACTGCACTACAGACTGATACGAAAAATATAGACAGAGTAACCCAGTTTAAGTACCTTGGATGTTATATCACCGAACATCTAAATCCAGATAGAGAAATAAGGTGTAGAATAGAGGCAAACCGAACAACATTTCAATAAATAAAACCACTATTCTGCAATGATAATCTGAACCTAAAATTACGGCAGAGAATGGTAAAATCCTACATATGGTGCAGTGTTGCTGTAAGGGGCAGAGATCTGGACAATTAAGGCCGCTACAGTTAATCGGTTAGAAGCTTTCAAGATGTGGTTACACCGGCGAATGCTGAGAATACCCTGGACAGGTATGCAGACCAACGAAATGGTACTAAACAGGGCCACCGGCCGCATCACGTATGCTACTAAATACAGTTAAGTGCAGAAAAAATCTCATATCTTGGACATGTCTTCAGAGGAGAGCGATACAGAATCCTACAACTGATCAGGATGGGAAAAGTGGAAGGACGTAGAGGAGTAGCAAGAAAACAGGCTTCCTGGCTGAGGAACATCCGTGAATGGACCGATATACGCAACGCAGAGGAACTATTCCGATTGGCGCAAAATCGAGAAAGACTTGTCCAAGTAATCGCCAACGTCAGGGGGACCTGTTATGGCACTTGAAGAAGAAGATACAGTTTAAACGAATTTATATTTTTTTAAATTTAGTTTGTTTAATTAGTATTATAAACTATAAAATATAAATAATGTATGCTGATTATTCCATTATTTAAATCTTAAACAACATACCACCCGGCGCGCGGCGTTTTAAAATTAATCGTAGAAAAGGTATTATAGTACGCCATACTAGTATACTGCTTATTACAAATTCGTTCGATTACAGTACTCTTTCTCGTTTGTAATAAGCTACTTACCATTCTCGTTATCTAATATACTATTAAAAAGACGATCAACTTTTAGACTATCACGAAGTGGTTATATCATAGCATTTTTACATAAGGAATCTACGGTTACTCTATCATCCCTTAGTTACGGGTTGTGGGATTCCCTGTATAATATAAAGAAAGTAATAACATTCATTGACATTATAGATATTAAATATTATTCATAAATGTGTACCTTCCCCAATTACAAAAACAAATACATATTTACAACTTTACAAATAATGTTATGTGGTTTCCCCAGCGAGAGAAAGTATGCGCCAAAAGTGAAACGGTACCTGTTATCCATACACTTAGCCGTTGCTTAAAGATGTATAATCTAGCACAACAATACTGAACTTTTACTAAGAGTCACAGTGAAAAATCGTCATATAATTATCTATCTTTGGCACTCAAATCTTATTGTTAATAAAATTTAGAGTTTTGATAGCCAATATTCATTAACTTAAGATTATATTCGCCGGTTTAATAGAGTTTGATGTAACTACGTCTTTTTTACTTAAAAAAAGCATATCTTAAGCACTATTCATGAATATTCGAGTCGTAAAAGACTTTTTTCGAATGTATTTCATTAAGAGAATTTAAATATAAAATTTGGTGTGCTGATGCTGATATTAAAAAATAAATTCATTACAGAAATACCACAAACATTTATTAAGAAAATTCTTTTAAAATTATATTTTCGTAGAAAACTCAAAAAGTTTTATTACATAATTAGAACAATAATTTGTTATTATAAGAGTTAATAAAATATTTTTAATAAATGAGTGCTCGTTTTGCTTTCTTTTAATTCGTAGTTTAATGAGGATTTATGTAATTGCATAAAAAATATGTAATTTTTAAGCACTGAATCCAGAATCAATGTATATCTTTCCATACTACTATTATTTCATTTGTGATATTATACGGTAGCCAAGAGTGAATTGTGAGGGTATGTAGAAAGAATTCATTTACAGGCTGTTAAAAATGTTGTCATCTCTCTATTTTATGCAAAGTAGTAATTTTCTACTTATTGTAGAGTATCATTATTGTCATGTTCATATTAAATTACAACACAATTTTCTACTCGGAAAAGAAATATATATATATAAGAATTAAAATTAATGCGAGTGCATTGCACAAGTTAGTTAGGTCATCCTTATGTACCAGTGTAGTGTGTTTCTAATCTATTTACAAAGCTCTCTAATCTCTCTAATCACTTCTACTTCATAAAAAACAGCAATCAATATGAATTTAAAATTGAATATAACTCAGGATTTTTTAAAAAGTTTCTGACATTGTAGAAATATCAAAGAATATATTTCGTTATTAAACCATAATTTGTATTTCTAGCCAATGAGGTAAGAGGACGACTTAACCAAGACCTGAAGAATTATTTGAGTGAGCGACGCTCTAAGAAGCAATTCATTAGGCAGCTAGATCAACCGATTTGTCCCCTATGAATTTTTATGAGGCTATCGATTTTATGGAAGTCTTAAAATAAATATCTAAGCATAGTTGCTTCTATGGAGGGGAGCCACGTTAAAGTATACTTTTAGTATGTTTGAGTGTTGTTGAATATATTACTTTTTTTAATTATCGTTAGATTCATCATAAAAGTATAGCAGACTTTTCTAGTTGTACAAAACTTAATAAGAATTTTAATGATGAAACCATATTGTGCAAGTTGTTTAAGCCATCCTTATGTACCAGTGTAGTGTATTTCCATTGAGTACCATATTACTTCATTTTGATTTACGAAATTTTAAATATATTTCTTTTAACTTGCCAAACCTATAGATCATTGATAAATTATAATTCATTTCTAATTAAAAGAATAATAATTTCTGAAATCGTTTTGAACAGTTTATATTTTTCACATAGATTCAACTGTACTAAAATGATTCAATATAGTTATTTGTGAATTTGTTTAATATTTCTTTCTACTTTTTTGTAATATCCCTCTCTAAAAATGCATACCCAAACTACTCTTTTCATATAATAATACACAAGGTGTTGCTAAATTCATGTCGATATTGAAGGTCGATCTAGTAGCCATTTTACGAAGAAAATCTTGCATATATATCCTAAATAACTGAACATTTTAAATAAAGGATATTAAAATTCAAATTTTTGCTATATTTTACATATTTCTTTTACATTTCTCCCAATATTTCATTTAAATTCGGATACCGCCTATACAGAGTATAATCTCCGTGAAGCTATAATAATACCTTTAATCAAAACGTAGAGAGTGTTGTTCCGTTAAAAACCCCGAATATTTTAGTAGAATGACACTGACTATTCTTGTTTTTAAAATTATATTTCCATTTTATTTAATTACTTTTTGACCTCGTGTATTTGTTTATTGTTTAGAAGGTATATAGAAAACGAGACGTTGGAAAAGTATGTACTTTTATTAGTAAACGCTAAAGAAATGTTAGGGGCGCTCAAAGGAATCCTGACCCAAAAAAAACAACTTTTTTACAGTAGGCTGTGTACTAATTTTGAGTAAAATATCGCAAAAATATGTATGTGATAAAAAAAAATTAACGACCTGTGCATTTTCCATTGCATTGCAGTTAGGTATATGGAATCAAAGGTCTTACTGTAGTCGATAAAAGCCATATGTAGTGGGACGGTGTATTCAGTGCAGGTGATCTGTGGTGTTATATCCCTTCCGGAAACTTGCTTGTTCCTCTGGCTTATATGAGTCCATTTTTGATGTTAGCCTGTTTGTTATGATTTTTGTAAGAAGTTTATATGGATCTGGAAACAAGCTAATGGGTCTATAGTTTTCTATTGAATGTTTATCACCTTTTTTGTAGAGTATGACGACGAGTGGATTGTTCTCCGTTTGGGGGATTTGACTGGTCTCAGCGCATCTGTTTAAGAGAGACTGTACTGCTTTTAGCACATTTTCTCCCCCTAGTCTTAACATTTCTGTTGTAATTCCGTCCCCCCCCCCCCCCCCCAGGAGCTCTTCCAGATTTAAGCTGTGGAAGTGCAAGTGATCTCCGAGATGGTGATTTCTGGTATGTCTTCAGAACCTGCATTCTTTTCTGTTCATGTTTTGTTCGACATCTTGGTTGTGGTGTGGTGGTGAGTAAAGTTCCTTTATAGTTCTTACTGCCTTTGCTCTTAGATGATTGTTGGAAGCCTTATTGCTTACTGCTAATTAGTCTGTTAGTCTTGAGGTATTTGAGTAGTTGCTGATTGACTACACATGTCATAACTTTGAAGATTATTGGAAGCAAAGCAATTGGGCAATACTTTGAGGGCCTGGTTTCCTTGCCTCTTTGGAACAGGTTGCAATCGAGCGACTTTCCAAGAAGATGGGTACATCCCTTTTCGGTAGAACAGAGAAAAAGTCTGAAAAGAAATAAATGTCAGTTTATTGGTGCAGTTTTTTAACACGATGGCAGGTATTCCATCCGGTCTTGATGTATTTTGCTTATCTAGCTCTTTGAGTATTTTACGAATATCATAGTAGTGAAACTTGAGTTCTCCCATGGTAGTGCTGATGTTAGATATGGTGGGGAGAGCCTTGCTTTAGGGGACGTAGGTAGAGTGCGATGAAAACATTTCGGAGAGCATGTTTTCTTTTTCTTTAGCTGTAGTTGCCGTGACGCCGCGTTCATCTGTCAAAGGTGGGAGAAACGTTTTGGTAAAGTTCTTACTGCCTCTGCTATCGACCAGTAATTGCTGAGGTTCCTGAGGCATTGCAAAAGTTTATTCCAGGTCCTTTCATTGTGTTTGTCTTTAGTTTCGTCAATCGCATATTTGCATTCGTTTCTCGCTTCGGCAAAATAGTTGCGACTTTCAGCGATCTGATTTTGCTGCCAGTACCTGTAGGTTTGCTATTTCCTACTTACGGCTCTATCTATCGAACCCGGGTTCTCCTTTTGACGGTACTTTAATGGAATTTGAGATGTATGCTTCCATTCCTGAGAATATTACTTGCGTAACTTTGTAAAATCTTTCTTAGATCCTCCTAGTTTGTACAATTGTAAGGCAATAGTGGATACTTCTGTAGAAGTGGCAGTTCACAAACCGTTGTATTAAGTTTGTGGTCAGAAGTACCTAATGGCGGTACTGGTTAGGAGTTGTAATAAGTTTGTGGATTAACTGTAACTGTTTACTGGTCAGCAGTTGTAGTTAGAAAAAATCCAGAAGGGCGGCAAATTCGCCCCTCTTTGAGATCCAAGTTGCTTCGTCGACAAGTTGAGTAAGACCGCAGCTGGTGGCAAATGCTTCAGCTTTTCTATCTTCGTTGTCGGTCTTCTTATGATGTTTGAACCAGTGGGTGTTATGGCCACGGATATCTCCCAGAACGACTATTTCTGAATTGCATCAATATAGCTGTTTCTGCCAAATGCTCTTATAAATAGTATCGGCCAATGCGGAAGGCAAGTCAACAAATTTTAAGTCTGCAAAACCATATTCATTTACATAACATATAACATTTGACCTTTTGAAATACTTTGCCCTGATTATGTTACTAACTATTGATTTTTATACGTACTACGATAATAAATTATAGTATATTATGATATAAGTGTATAAGAGGGCCTTTAAAGCACGCGCGACATATTTCAAAACACGACGCGCAGCAGAGTGTTTTGTAAGTCGCAAGGACTTTAAAGGCCTCTTATACACGTATATCATATGCTATTTTTTATTACGAATGCATCATAATCTCAAAAATGTTTTAAATATTAAACTTAAGGGATATATTGACGAATATATTAATCTGTCATATTTGACATGATCAAATGTTTCCATAGCAATTTTTAAAAAAGTAGGCGCATCATAAACATCATTTTAAGCACGCTGCAGCGTGCGATAATCGTTGATTAGGATGCATGCGTAATAAAAAATATTTTATTTTGAATTTTCGAAAAATAAAATTTTAGTCGTACTTTTTTTTAGTTTTGAGTATTTTGACTGCTACAAAAATGCGCCCGCAAAATAAAATACTAGCATTTTTTGGGTAATTTTTATCAGCTCTACCTCTTTCAGTTATATAGATTCAGACTCAGACTCTGACTCAAATATTGACTCCATCTCAACAAATGCAGTTTCCTCATAATAGTCATTCCATGTCATAATTAGTGTCATTTTGGGTAATGGTTGAAACATTGTGACAAAAATTAATTACGTGAAAAAATATTTTGCTCTAAAGGATTTCTAAAGCCCAGGTAGAGCTTAAAAAAAGTAACTTACATATTATTATGACAAAAAAATTATGACAAATCACAACCACAATTAATTATTAATTTTTCAATAGGTATGTATACTATACCAGATACTTGCCTAAATTAAATAGCGTTGGCGTCCCTTTTGTGCTTCTGTGGCTACGCCACTGGTTAGAACTCATTTTTTCTATTTCATATTATTTGTTTACTTTAACAAAAGAGATTTAACGGTATATAAAATATTACAAGCTCTTAGCCCGTAAGTTGGTAAACCCATAAAGAGGCATATAATGCTTGTATATTGCTTATAACGGCACATATACACTTCACGTACATGTTGATTAAAACATGTTTATCCCACAACTAATGTGACAACTGAAAGAAATAATTATGTTAATATAGAAGAATATGGTGTAATGCGATACATGTTAAATAAAAGAGCTGGAAAATTAAAAGTGCGACGCAGAAGAACAAGAAGACACGAATTGAATTGACATGATAACAGTTGCAGACTTAAATCCTTTTGTACTTCCATTAACTTATTTTTATTACTTTATAGAAAAAATATGTGCACACAAATGTCGTCTGTTAAATTTTTTAACCAGATTATTGTTTTAGCTGAAGACATATCTGCTCTGCACCGGATACCAATTATTAATTTCGCTTCTAAGGAAAGCAATTCCCATATTATACAGTGTGTATAAAAAGTTATTTTCTAAACTTGAACAGCTTGAGAAAAATTTTCTCATAAGATTTGTAGAGCTATTGAAATTGTATGTACAGTCTGAAGATAAAATAAAGTAGACAGGATTCCTCAAAACGTTCTAGGGGATTTTGACGAGGCTAGTTTTATGCTAAATGGTACACTTAACCGCAACAACTATAGATTCTGGAGCGACAAAAATCCAAATTGGATGCGTGAATCTCACACACAACATCCGCAAAAAGTTAATGTGTGGGCTGGCATTGTAGGCAATACTTTAATAGGTCAAATTTTTATAGAGGGTAATTTAACAGCTCAACCTTATTTGCACATGATACAATAGCAAATAGTTCTTACGATTGAAAATATTGTCAGACCAAATTAGCATAACCCTTGGTTTCAACAGGATGGAGCACCGCCTCATTTCGGATAACCTATACCAATTTTTTTTAAACAGTAAGTTTCCTAATCGATGGATTGGAAGAAGAAGAGCTGAAAAATGGCCTGCGAGGTCTCCACATTGATGGCCCTTAGATTATTACTTTTGCGTGCATATGAAAAATAAGGTTTACGGCACTAAACCTAAAGATTTACATATTCTGCGGTTTAGCATTCTTGAAGATTTAGTTACAAGAGAAATGCTTCGAAGTGTAACTAACCAGTTTTATTATCGTTTAGCCCATTGTCAGAAAGTACAAGGGTGACATTTTCAACATTTAATTCAATAATCTTTGCATTTATTATCTTAAATCTAAATTAGTTTTAAAATGCCAATATTACTAAACGGGTGGATTCAGGTATAGGGAATGACATAGATATCAGCGGGAATGATACATGAGCTTTGTGTAGGATGTCAACAGCAATCATAATTTAAAATAATATACAAAGTGTTCCAGAAGAAAAAAAAAATACTTTGATCCCCTAGGACTTTACTTCAATTTATTTTCAGCCTGTACAGTTTTGAGAGCTCTACAAATTTTATGAGAAAGGAAGTTTAGGAAATACCTGCCCGGTCCGGGACTTTTTAAACACACTGTATATTCTCGGATCAATTTAGAGGAAATAGCACTGGTAACTTAAAACATTTTCATTGTCTTTAAGAATAGAAGAGTAGGTATGTTGATAGCAAATTACTTGTAATGAGTTTCTTGACTTTTAATTTAAAATTGAGTAAAAGATATAGATTTGTAATACTATTTTAAGTGATCTACCTTAGTTATAGTTCTAATGTGTCATTATACTGTAAGTGTAAGTGTCGCCAAATTCTCTCATCTTACTGCGCGACATTTAGGGACGTATGTGTCCAAGTTGGAGATAGGGTCACGGCACATAATATAACAACCAGCAATATTACTCGACCTATCAGGCGAAAAATTAAATTTGACCTTGCTAATGTCATTTAGGTAGGAAAAGTCAGGGCGGGATTTGAAATATATATAATTATGATTTTCCTTTAACAGAGCCGTTATATAAAATTTCAAATATCAATGGGTTATGAAATATATGTATACCGAGATGTATACCTTGTTGTATGAGCAGGAAATCTAAAGAAATTCTTCTTGGAAGAATATCTCTGGTTTGTACAAGTTCTTATTGCTTAAACACCATGGCTTTTTGCATTACACAATGTCATAAACAACGTTCGTCTCTCACAATGTCAATTATTTGACAAATACACGCCTATGGTTTTGATTTGACTCTAATAGCAATATAAATAAATCAGTCGTAAAAACACGACGCCGCTGGCGGCAGTTTGACGGATTTCCTACCAAGGAACATCTTGCGCGCGGACTTGCGCAGATGCGAAAAAAAAAGATGTGATATTGCTGGTTGTTATATGTGCCGTGATAGGGTTGTGTAGATATGAAGATTATGCACATACATTTAGTAGTTTGGATTAGTCAGCCACTTATCAAATTAAGAAATATATATACTCTATAGCGTACAACGCCTGCCAATAATTGTCGAGCTCGTCTTGTATCGCGTCTGACTTACTAAGCCATAATAGAGAGGCTATGAGAATGCCGATAGGTGTATTAACCGACCATTGAAAGGACACTTAAGTCTGGTGGAGCTAGTAGATGAAACCTTATGCAGGTTCTGCTAAGAATTAGAGGGAACTGCAACCCACGTTATATGACACTGTCAATATCGTTTCAAACAAATTGCCGAAAGCAATCTAGTAGCAACATGCTATACTTAAGTGTCATTCTCAAGGCTATGAATTATAATTAGAGATACAAAACTGTATAAGGTTCTCGAAAAACAGGAGGAACCACAATAGACCGTTTTGAAAAACTCACAAATAATATGATCTAATCTTATTTAGCATGCAATAGAATCGAAATGCTTATCTGAAGTACTCCAGATAGATCACCAGGTTAAACTTCATCCAGAATAGCCTTCTATCCAACAAGAAAGAAATAACTGAATGTAAAGAAGTTACTTAAATTTTGTGATTGGATTCAACATATTGAAAGTTATTGTATGATCCAGCATCCAAACTCTCGTACAATTGGAATCTAACCAAATCATCATCCATGTATCTATATCCGGCTTCAAACATTTGATTGTCTACAGGATGTTATAGGTATTGTTTAGGTTAAAAAATTATTGAGTTTCGATTTCCACATTTTTTCCTACAAAATCCGATCGTATGGTAAGTTTAGATCTTGGGAACAACCAGCTGAATATAAGAACGTTTTCAACGTTAAGCAGTGTAATTAAATCAGCGTATAGATATGTTCTATAATGTTACAATAAATATCAGCCTGCTTCCATTTAATTTATTAAATATGTTAGTTGAATGCATGTTAATGCAGAACTTAGGCTATCCAGACACGCGCTTGTTAATCTCTACTATTCGTGCATTGGCCAAAAATTCATCAACATCAAGGGCTATTCAAATATATAAATTTCCTCAGCCAAAGAATATGAGACTATGGAAGCATTTTTATCATTTAAAAAACGTAAGGTAATCGTATTTTTTTTTTAAATTTAGCCAGAGGTATGAGATACTAAACTTGCAGCAAGGACAAGGGTAGCTCTTTAAATAAAGGTGGTGGAAATCCTTATTTATTTGATTGAAATATTGCTCTATAGATACAATTCTTTTTTTTTATTTATTGGCAGATCTAACATAACGCGAATTTCGAATTTCAATTAAAGGCTTCTATAGCACAGTTTTATACACAATACTGAAACATATTAAAATCATCTCCTGATGCGCGCAAAAATCTATTTCGGTATTGTTGATAAAACTATGTTGTAGTGCATTTTTCCAAAGGTTCCTATCTTCAACTTAGGCAATTAAAGGCCGATTGCAAAATTGTTAGATATTAAAAACTCACCTGGCAACGGGGTTAAGTATATTACTGTTACCACTGCCGCTACCATTCCTAGTACTATGGATAATCTAACTAAGATATTTTGACTTGTTGACATTGTGGACATCTTGATAGCTTGACGATTATTGTTCTTTTCTTCAGTTTCCACCATAACAGAAGGCGTTTATTGATTCAACTCACTAACACACTTACACAAAATATTTTTTTTAGTTTAAAGAATATGAAACATTCTACATACTGAGTGCATAAATGTATTTTAATCGTATATGTTGATGTGCCAATGCGTTTACTTCACTCATGTTGTTTGCCGATCGAATATTGCTTCAAAAGGTACCTGCGGCCATGCGTATACTCTACTTGACGACTCAGGTATCGACCATAGCATGAAAATGTTATGAAAGAAGAAAGGTGGAAGGAGCGGAACGAAGAAACAAATCACTTGGTTTGCCGGTAATATTCATATTACGAGGGAGGCTGAAATTTCATTCCGAACCTAGACGTAAAGTTAAATAAATAAGCAACATAAAGAATATAAAAATTAAACAGCACTGGAAACTTCTGGCTAAGGCTATTATAGGTTATTATTAATTCGTTACCAGAGATCATGATAGTGTTTCGGTCCTAGTTCGTCTTAAGGCTTATATATTTTTAATACATATATGCATAATTCGCCTATTATCAATGCATATCTGGATGGCTCTATCAATATATTAGTAAACAGGAATAATAGGCAGGTATGTACAATCAATAGAAACTTTCGTAAAGAAATCGTTTTGTCAAAATGTACTACTAAGGTAATATTATTCAAAAGACTACGCATCGGGCTGGTAAACCTATTCTAGATTACCCTCAACCATCATCTAAAAACTTCCGAGCTTGAAGATTTGTATGCTACTCCAAGATCGGTTTTTTTCTTTTTCGATGATGCCTCGCATTATCTAATGTTGTCTTCATCTTCTCCAGCTTCTGTACTCTCGATTCAAAAGTAATAGATCCATTCATGGGGAGCCGTTTTCATTAGCTGCCTCGTACTTGCTTCAGTCCCATGCATGGTCTTATAGCTTCAAGTTATACTGCCACCTCTTTACCAGCATCATACAACGTCCAACTACCCTCAATAGTAGTAAGTCTGTTATAACTAACAGACTTAAGCTATTGTGGGTACTTGGCCGTTATTGGTTCAGGGTATCTTCAACTCTAGACTGTTGAACTACCTAACTGCTGCAAGTGTCACGCCGTGTGATATTATAACTTTTTTCCTTTGTCACATAATCATGATAACACGTAGCTTCGCTTAGACTACCACTGTATCCTTGCCCAAGGGGAGCCTCCTCCTTACCTTCTTGGTTTCCACTCCACCGATATACTTTGTCAGTTCTAACGTGCAATCAACTTACTCCTACACTACTCCGCTGAACTATGTATGAGACTCATATATCCTTATAAAATTACATACACTGAATTTTCATGCCCACATGCTTTAAAGTCTTTAACTATCTTTAGTTGGAATAAACAATTATTTTAAAGCATTTATCACGATAAAGAAGGGGGTGGTAATTAACTTTATAATTAATCACTTTAATTAGTGGACTGTATGAAAATAGGTTGGTGTGAATTAAAACATGTATTTTAGGTATTACGTACTTTAATAATGCAAGATTTAATTTGCATTAAATATGATCAATATATAAAATGTTTTCTAACTACTTACACGCATTCATCCTTTCATACATAAAACTAAATACTGTACATTAAGTCAACTGTGAGTAAATGTCTAACAAAACTTCTTGATTATTTAATTTAACTTCTTTCTTTACTGAATTTAATCAACTTTATCTCAACTAACTGCTTTTCGATCACACAAAATACCTTGTTACTTTGCTTCTGCAATTTTCTCAACTTTATTTCACCAAGGAATAAATCTGTCAAACTACAATTCTCCAATCGCCATTTTACCTTCTTCTGTCTTCAAACAGGAGAGACTCTACGAGTTGTACGTCTCGAGAAAATGCGTTAAAGCTCTCAAAGAGTCCTTAATTCAGTATTGAAAAAAGGGAACACAGAGTGCATCAGATATAATCTCAATATATGTGCAAACAAATGAGAAAACTACTATATACATCTTGGCGTCAAACAGAGCTACGACTGGGTAAATGTTTTTGGCGCCAAGCTCAAGCAGAGCGATGACTTGACCGTTGTTGCTTCACGGGTGAGTTTTGTAAGGCACTTTATTACTTCTTTCTTCAACTAAAATTTAAATTTTGAGAAAACTAACTAAATATCTTGACGTCAAACAGGGCAGCGACGGAGGCTGATGTTTTTGACGACAAACTCAAGGAGAGCGGTGACTGAATCGTTGCTTTACGGGTGAGTGTTTGTAAGGCTCTAAAGTTTAATTTTTCCTACCGGCGGCGCGAACAGGGAGAACAGAACGGGAAATAGCACGGAAGCGGATGCATTTGAGAGGGTAAAACCATGTTCTTTTTTATTTGTCATATTGTTGTTTATACAACATTGACGGAGACAAAGGTATATTATA